>JAHDVE020005870.1:0-144595 GCA_022606495.2 Halesus radiatus | reverse complement strand
TGAACCGCGTCTATAATCATGATCATCCTACATATTCACCTAGCGTTTTGTCATTATGCGAAAAGTCTCAAGTGACTCGTTCTTTGCTGTAAACTTTTTTTTAATATTACTCCACCGTTGCTATTCGGCTTACGGGGTTTGAATGGGAAGATATGGATCACACAATTTGGTGTCTTGGCCTGTTTTGTGTCAGTTAAATATCTATTTCAAACCTTTATAACTCATGATGGAAATTACATTTCAAGTATACGAATTCCAGGCACAAAAATCTGTATTCGTTTCTGTTGTATTATGTATTATTACTCAGTTATTTATTAGACCGAACGACAGTAATTTAACAAGTGACAGGAAAAGGTTATGATGCATAGACAATAATAAAGATACTTACATAAACAATATAGAGTAATATAATCCAGTTATACCAATAGTATCATGACTCCATAGCTCACCGCGCGATTGGTTTTTGTAGGATATATAAATAGAATTTCTGTTTTTTAGTAAGTGAAGATTATATACACAATGTTGGGGCGTATGTTTACTTAGAAAAATGATTTGATTTTTGAGAGGCTTTCCCCGAGCTGTCAACAAGTGGAAAACGTCCCGACAGCAGCAGACGTAGAATTATCTATGGGTGTTTGCTTTACTCACAAATAATAGAAATAATACAACATTCTGTTCACAAAATTGGAACTTCTTTAATCTCCTCTCTCTATCATGCCGTGTTCTTCTAACAACTAGGTTCCATCTCCCATTTGCATGAAACTGAGATATTGATGTTCAAAGTTTGAGAAAAAGTGAAGTGTTGTAATTGAATCTTTAAGAACATTCTATGCAGAAAAAACGTGGCATTTAGCCAAAACACTAAGTTTTAAAAAAAAAAAACAGATAGAACCTCGTTGCTTTGAAAATCAGCTAAACTTCCGACCAACAAGGTGGTGATTGTTTTCCTCGTTTTTCGTAATGTATAACATATAATATAATATTACACGCTGAGTATGAACCCGTAGTAAGCGCAAACATTAATTTAGTTTCATTGCTTAACGGGGAGAGGGACGTCGGAGAGTTATTATTTATTAATTCAAAATAATGATAATATTATTTTGCCATACGATAAACATGGTGTTTTTAAAGAGAAAAATATTAATTACGTTTTTTATTTTTTATTTGCATGGGCTTAGTATTTATCAAATTATCTCCGTTACCAATACCAATACCAATACCAATACCAATAGTATCACCGTTCTACGCATGTTTTACAAAAACATTTTTTCTTTAACATGCCGATAAGATAAAATTTTAAAAAGAACGGTGTCTGATTTAATTTTTTCATAAACACTACGTAACTTTAATGTTTTATTTTTTATTTTTTTATTTGGATTACAAATTTTTGGTTAAGTATATTTACAAAAACTTAACGAGAAAGGAATAAAAATATTTTTCTCCACTTTAAAAATCATATTCATATTTTAAATATTTTTTTAAACATAAATAGGACGGTCAGAAAAAGTAATATTTCTGATTAGATTTTGATAAATGCTACGCCTATGTAAATTTATAAAATATTTAACAAATATTTTTCTATTTAAAAACATTGTTTATCGTATTGCGTAATAACACTATCAATATTTCGAAATAATAAATAATTCCTCTCCGACATCCCTCTCTGTCTCTAAAATGACATAAGAAGTCGATGTTCTTATGTCACTTTACACGACACCTTTTTTTCTGACAATCCATACCCACCGTCTTTTCATATGGACTCGATATGAAAAATAGCGCGTCTTCTATTTTAATGTCGATTTTCGTCCAGTTTAATGGTGGGAATTATTTGACATTTGTGATTGTTTTACATAACGTGGAAATGTTGCGAGTTTATTTTGGAATATATTTAACTTATTGTTAAATCGACTATAGGTAGACTAGACTGTGTTTATTATTGATTATGCTCGTGTGTTTTATTTGTATTGTGAATTTCATCTGTATTTATGTAATATGATCTATGCCATTTTTGACGATATCTCTATGAAATTGTAAGTATGAAAATAATGATCGTATAAAGCAAAGATATTCCACACGGGTCCTGATATTATTTTCATGTATTTCCGTAATCAGTATTTTATTTATGTATTTATTAACGGGCTATTGGGTTTTTACATAGAGTATTAACTATATGAAAGTATAAAAGTAAATATAAACAGGGTAAGTATAGTGAATAATATTCATGTTTAACATCAATATGTAAAGCATGGAACAATCAATAAAACACATACCTAGTTATAACACATTTTAAAGAAGCAAGAAATATCAATATGTAAAGCGTGGAACAATCAATAAAATATTTTCCTAGTTATAACACATTTTAAAGAAGTGAGAAATATCAATATGTAAAGCGTGGAACAATCAATAAAATATATTCCAAATTATAACACATTTTAAAGAAGCAAGAAATATCAATATGTAAAGCGTGGAACAATCAATAAAACATATACCTAGTTATAACACATTTTAAAGAAGCAAGAAATATTAACATTTATCCGGCGATGGTTAAATTATAAACATAAAAGTTTGTACTTTAACAATATGTAGTATAACAATGAATCGTACAAATAAGTATACCTAGGTAACAGTTGTAACATGTACGTCGTAACTATTAATAGTTATTAAAAATAAATCACTTTTATAATAACACTTGGAATATTGAATTTAAATACTAAGACGTGAAATAGTAAATAAAACAAGATATTATAAGTGCATATATGCTTACATTTATGTGTAGTATAAACCAGTAACAAAAGATACAAAAGTATTGAAACAAGACGTGTCGTGTAAAGGGTACCGTTAGTATTTTGAGAATTTCTTCAACCAGAATGTTGACAAGGTACTTTTAATCGTTATAAAAGTCAAATAAATTTCACTTTTAAAATTTTATACGCCATCAACAACGTGTCAAACACGGTTTAAAACAACCGTGTTTGACACAATAAAATTTGTGTTTCGCTTTTTTTGCACTCACGTGCGCTATTTGATTGTGTTAAATTTCCATAATGGAGGTTCCTTATTGTTTTTTTTTTCTTCTATTAATCGTAAAATGCCCTTGAGTTTATTCCACAAAAATAACGCGATAAGAAATGATAACATTATTATTACCAATAATTAATGTATGCAGGCGCAAATCACAACAAAAATTATTCGATTATTGGGCATGCTGACATGCTGAGTCACCGCTCCTTACAACTTGTATGGACTGCGGAGCGGACCCAGCAACTCCAAGAATAAATAATCGTTCAAGAGCGTTATTGTGGGCTAGTTCACCTAGTTGCCTCACGCCTCAGCACATGTGCTCCGTGCGCTTGTGCAATACGCTTTGTTTGGAAGCGGTGGCTAATTGAATTACTGCACCTCTTTGTGGAAGTTGTACTCAGATCTGTGGCATTGTCACGTGCTCTGCTGCGCTTCGTGTCCGTTTGGCCGAAAACACGCCGTTGCGGGCGGCTTCAATAAACAAATTATTGCCAATTTGTTCGACATGGTGCTCGTTAACGTTCCCGATTTTAATGGGACTTGTGATAGGTATATTAAGGTAATTTTTTTAGCAGGTATGTTAAACAATATTCTTTATTATTCCCACTGCAAAAGACGACCGTTGTAAAAGTATCGGTACTACAATTAGGTGTTAAGATTTTTAAAAATTTATTTTCCTGTCCGTTTTATCCGAATAAAGAGATTATTGTTTTTGTTTTGCACACTTTTTGATTTTCTAAAAATCACCACGATTTTTCCCTTCTTAAATGTGTATTGTTAATATTGATTAAAAGTACAAAGGGCATGAATAAATATTGATAATCATAATTGTACAATATTTGATGTTGTTATTGCTTGTTTCCTTCCGGCAGTAGATTACGCTAAGTAAAAGTTCAAAAATCATATCAATGGCTAAAAATAAAAATGTTGTAACTACAAAAAAACTTTGTAGTTATGACGGTCTCCGTGGTTGAGTGGTTATGATGCTTGTCTACGAATCCGGAGGTCGCGGGTTCAAATCCCCGCGTGCGCAAGTAAATTTAATTTGATTAAATTGTGTTATTTCACAATTTATCCATTTAACATAATATGTAGTATATTTGGGACACTTTTTAGAGTGGTAGATACTGTCAGTATCGCCATGGTGAAAGACCACCTTTCAGAATCTAAACGTTGCTTGAGATGGCCAGATCTGAATAGACAGGTACAATAAATAACAATCAATACGTTCAGCCTTTCAACATACCCCAATAGGGGATGCCATAGTCTCACTGGCTCCAAATGGTTGGGAGCAGCTGGGACTTGTGCGGTATCACACACAAAAAAAAAGATAAAATAAAACTAATTTCTTATTAGATAAAAATTTGATATTATTTATTAAAAATAATGCCTCGAGTATCGATCGAGAACACTGAAAAATGGTTTGTAGCAATTTCCCATCAATTACCATTTTGTAGTCACAACGTTTTAACTCTAAGCCATTGATATTTGCTAGGATTGCGTAACATTTTCACAGAGCTTTCATCATTTAATATTCTTCGATACACAATTACGCGTACATTAGAAATTATAATACATTAACAGGTAGAATGTTACTTTGTTTGATCGAACGTATTATTTTATATATAATTTGAGGTAATTTTTTAACCCGACAAGTATTTAATTTTCTGTGGTTTGATTTTTACAACGTTGTTCTTATAATACGAAGCTTCTGAACATTTCCTTAGTATTTTGAGTTACGACTTGAGAAGTTTTGTTACCAGAGTAAATTTCTTATTATTTCCGTCGTTAACGACAGGCTTAACTAGTTAGTCATATTCAAACAAAATTGGTATAATAATAACTAATAACTAATAATACCTCGTTAGTAATAATATCGGATAATATTTGTACAGCGCCCTTGAGGTGATTTTTCACAAAAGCGCTGCTATATAAATTATCCAATTATTATTAATATTATTAGTATAGCGAGCAATCGTGAGATGAACATCTACTCCCACCTTCACCGTACTGAATCGGATGTGTGTTTTTCTCTTTCTGATATTATTCTATTTATATTCACTGCCTCATAACGTTTTCCAACCTTTTGTATCGGCCGCCGATGGTGCTCCAAAGTTGGTGTGGGTTAGGTCGGATCGGGTCTGATCAGGTCAGGTTAGGTTTTGGCTTAGCTTGGGTTGGCTTGGCTTGGTTACGGGTTGAGTTTAAAAAAAAAAATAGTTTCTATATAATTTTGATATTATAAGGTAAGGTATAAATATTAAAAATACATACACGAGTATATTATAGAATTTTTTCATAGTCCTCCTCACTAGGAGATCTGTGCCGAGGCGGACCAGGTTTTGCACAAAGGGGTTTCAGCGACTTCTATATTTCAATTTCAAGGTTAGGTAATTTCTATGACGTTTTTTTGAGAATAGTAGTCAGTTCTTGTTCTGGTAATTCCTTAAGCCAAGTTTTGCTAGACTTGATTAAATTACTTTTTTTGATATTAAGTGGGAGTTTGTTATATAATTTTACAGCTAAAAATTCAGAGCTTCTTCGTCCAAAAGTAGTATTGCATTTAGGTATATTTATCTTATCTAGTTGCTTTGTTCTGGTATTATGATCATGAAGAGTCATAGCCATTTTCTCATTTTTAAGATGATTAACTAGAATATTTTTGGCAAAGATTTTTTGGATACTTGGAACGTTGAAATGTTTAAAAATTTCCGTTGTTTAAGTGAGTGAGCATGTCGATAGAGCTACGCAAAAACTTCTTTTTTTTGCGTTTTGCGTTAACCTAATCTTAATTTATTTAGCTTGACAAGTTGAAGCATCGCACAAATTTGCCCGTTGATCGGAAGTTTTCTGATTAAACGGCAGAAGCCCACCGCTGCTAGAGGTAACTACTGCGGACAAGTCTAGTACGACTAACTCTCGGGGCGGACTATTTTACAACGAACTAATGTCATGATGGCAATTACTCACGGCTCGCTGGGTTAATGGAGCGCGTCATTACATGTCATTAAAAATATCCTCTACAAGCACGTGTAACTATGTCTATTAACCCTTCAAACACCGACGACGATATATCGGTGCATCTTGCGAAGGGTTATTTCCCAAAAAACTCTTGAACGGTAATAACTCATGTTTTACACATTCTTCATTATAACGCAGAAAATCTATTTTTGTTTCCCATCGAAATTTCTCGAACGGTAAGGTGAAGTTTGTGCTGCTTATTATGACTTTAATTTTTTTTTATATTGTGTACGTGCTTTAGAGGCTTTTATGTATTTTATGATAAAATTTAAATTATAATAGTGACACAGGTGTAAAATGTATTATAGCAGGTACATCGATAGTATAGATCGCATTCACAAAATACAACAACAAAATATTTTAAATGTCTCACAAACAAATTCAGCAATAACATTGTACATAATTTGCAACAAAGGCGAATAGTAACTGATTTTTTAAGTCGTCTTATATATTTTAATCCCGCAGCGTCATTTCCACCGCGAGCTACGCAGTTTTTATCCATTTTACAATAAATAGACTAATAAAAAATCATTGATTTATGAACAATGTTTTGAAACTATCAGCAGTAATTAAGTACTGTTAATCTATAAATATCGTGCGGCGAAGAGAAGACATACATTCAAGATTAAAAGTATTCAATTATCATAATAATATATTTAGTATACTTACTAACTGCACGATACAACTGACCTGCTATTCTCTGAGCGACTTCAGTACTGCATTGCGCTATTTTCCACGCTTCGTTCTATATTCATTCCGCGACGTTTCCAGAACACCCTTGCAACATCTAGGAGTGACAACCGAACATTTAACAAAGACCAATGAACCATTTATCAACTGAATGTGTTTCAGACACGCCATATCTGAATTATGCAAAAGTGCATTTTGGCATGAACGTAAATAAAAGATCTCAGAATTATTAATAACGGTGGAAAGCTTTTAGTGGATGCGCTCCGTTACAAAAATACATCATTTTCTTCGAAAAATAATGGTAGCATTACTTATTAAAACAAATTTAAATGCTGAATAATTATTTGCTTTCCTGTGGATCTTCCCTGGATTAACGTTCTTGTATATTATTTTATCTAAGGGAATATTGATGAAAGACGTAGACATTGCACTTTATGACTCTACAGTCTACGTGAGTGGTGCGTGTGCAGTTCCACAGGGTGGACATTGCTCTGATGATAGTCAAGCTTTGATATGAAAGGGCAGCAGAAGATTATGTATTTTTCATTAATTTATTTTGTCTTTCTGTAAATTTCAACACAATTTTTTTTTTTGCTGTGCTTACTTTAAAAATATAGAACAATGATATGTCGAGTTTCCTTATTTTTAACAGTTGACTGTATATTTCATTGCTCCACAGCTCTTGATGAAAAAGACGTTGCAGTCGCTTTCACCTTGAAATTTCAGTCAGAAGAAGTTATGCTATGTATCGTGAGGCCAGAGCTCACCGTTTGAAATTGCTGAATTATTTGCTGAACGTATTTTTTCTTTTCCACCGTGTTAATTATTTTTTCATACATTTTTGTCGTGGCATGTTAAGATTTGTTAACGGCCAAATTATTCATTTCAGCCGTACAAATTTAGATTTCGTGAAAATGCAAATCCTAGCGGTAAATTACTTAAATACTCGACTTTTTCCCCGAGGAACTTGACAAAAGACTGCGTAGACATTATCGATTCACGATTCATGCTATTATTTATATTAGCATTCGGGTAAGCGTTAAAGCACGATTAAATTTGAACACTGTACAGTTTATACACTGAACATAGCAGCGTTTGTATTGAAATGAATCCAACGGTATTGTAAATCCGTTTCTCTCGGCAAATACGAATGACACAGTTCGCTTGCTACTTGTTAATCCAATGTTTGCTCCACTTAATTGTCACATCCCATACACTTTACGTACTCAAAACTTTTTTAAGAACATTGAAAATGTATCCAAATTACATCCCACCCTGTTCACCTACAGGTACTAACTAAAATCTATTTCGACTTAATGAAAAAATTACAATTTTTTTTGTAAAATTGTTTTTTTTTTTAATCTGAAATATTTTTTTAAACACTATCAATTTAACCTTTATTTGTTTTTATTTATTATTCTTGAGTTAGCTCACATCATCATTTGTTCTAATAAATCAACTGAAGATGTTCATTGTAAAAACGAGTATTGGATAAAACCAGAATATCTGTTAAACACATGTGTTAATAATCGTAAACATTTTACTAAACCATAATACCCATAGTACCTAACCTTATTTTTTTTTAAATTGTTCAGCATAGTACGTAATACCCATTGATTTTCTAGTACCTAATTGCTTCCATGCTTCCACGGGTTTCATAACTCTTTATTCTTATTGAACAATTGGAAAAATAATGAAGAAACAATATAAAGTTTGTCTTTTGTCGCCAATTAAACTTATCTTTCAAGCTCGATAACTCACGATGAAAATGACGTCGCAAGCTGTAAAAATAGTTGCGTTGGTCTGGGAATTAAAGGCCGAAAAGCGGACGCCAAAGTTCACCGTTCTAGCTTATTGATAGTCGCTTTGTTTTATCTTCTGCTTTAACTAATTGCCTATGTTTTTATCTCATGATCATGTCCATATCTTGGTTTTATCTGAAATTGCTCAATAGGAAATAATTCTATATTATTATTTGTTCTGATCCAATCTGTTATTTTACTTGCACTCTTGATGACAAAGATAAATGTAATTTTATTAATCTATCCTTAGCGTATGATTAATGTATTTCTAATCTGCCGGATTAAAACACGCGTTTTTTTAAAGATCAACGAACTACTTCTCAACGTGTGCCCTGTTAGTCATATCCTTGAATGCTTTCGAATTTCTTCAACGCTCGTCATGATGTCATTTACAACACACGACTAGTGTTGTGTTGATGTTTCGAAATCATCAGACCAGGTACCAGGTAGTTACCGAGTCTATTCTCCACTGTCCTATATAGCTAAGGTCATTGTTATTAAATCTCCTAGGCTGATGGTATTTTAATATCACCTCCGCTGGATGGATTTGTATTGAACAAAGTCTTATCTGCTAAACAAAGGAGCACTGACATTATTATTTGTCTAACAAATTATATTTAAGGTCGGTGTAATGACTTTCGGTGCGTTAAATTGTATTATTTCAGCGCCTTCAAGGATAGTTTTATTCTGTTCTTAATGAGAAAATACGACTCTGAAATGTTGAAATAAGTAATAAGAATAATCCTTAGCACGGAGCATCTAGCCATTTGATTTTTAAACTTACGTAAATTTCGCATTAAGCATTTATAAACCTGGTTTGAAATATTCTATATTTTGAGAGAACTCTATTCATTAGACGTTATGAAACGTGTTTTTTATCTGTGTGAAATTTAATGTACTAGTATCTCTGTAAGGTTCTCTTTTGCATTAAAAAATTTAACCTTTTTTGGTACCCGCGCTTTACATTACTTTACAATTTAAAACAGTTTTTTTTCTTGGAAGCCTTAAATATACCATGTCCTCATAATAACCGAAAACGAGGGCTGCTTGAGTATGATAACCGCGTAGGAGACAAAAGAAATACCCCCTCAATATTAATAGCGTCTTTCTCTTGTCGTATACCATTGCCTTCTAAACCTTTTTATGAAGATTCAATACAGTGGTGGGATGGCGAATGAGACACGACTCGTCACTCGTCACAAGAGTTGGCGTAGGATAATATATTAATTCTCAACGGAAGAACAATAATAATTTAGCAATTATCTCTAAACGGTGCCATCGCTGAAAGCCGCATATTTTCTAATTCATTTTTAATCTCGATCTCGCCGGTGCTCTTATTTTCTCGTTCTATTTCCATTGTGATGTTTCCTTTCCACTTTCTTGACAAGAAAGACCCGGGGTAGAAAGTGCATCGTAGATTCGGATATTTGGACAGGTGTTGAGCCCGTGACCCCAGCGCGAAGGTTCCGCATCAGGACGTGTTGGCGAGACATAACGGACCCTCTATTTGCATATCGTTTCGGGCGTTGTGTTTTCACGGAGGTTATGACAATGGACGTGACTAGAGTTCCAATGATTCTCCCACCAGACCTGAATAGTCTGATTTCGTAATGCCGCGTCAAATATCAGCAAGACCCCAACGCAAGGGTAATAGACGGTTTTTGTGCACGCGAAGCCCGTTAGGGATCACAGCCACTAAACTACCAATAATAATTAGCCCTCAGAGTAGCTCTCATGCTCGAGTCTACACTCCCGTCGAGGCAATGAAAGGCAATCCTTGGTGTACCCCAAGGATTAAGTTTTACTTGGATTAGCCTTTGATACCTAATAATTATTATACAGCGCACATGGCTAACCTTAAGTCTCAAAAAATCCTCAACGAAGCGAAGATTAGGAAAATATATTACATAATTTTTTTTTAATTCAAATCATTTTCACTCCCTTTATAGATTAAGGCCTAATTCCCGAAGATTAGAATAAAATTTCGGGGGTGAGAGGAATGAGGTGCGTAGCAACGGGGAATCGTAAAGCATCGTATCGGACGTCCGAGCGGCGAAAGAAATACTATGGTGATGGAAATGACCAAATAATTATATCGTTAAGCCTTCGTGTTCAATTTTATTGGTTTTCTTTTAACTTTATGAATATTCATTGTTTTATTGCCTGCTGATTTACATATTACACATTATTATAACAGGTTGCCCGCGAAGGTTTGTGTTTATTTTGTATACCCACCCATCAGACTAATGATATGCAAAATAATAATTTAATTAATTTATTAGTCTGGGATTAAACATGTTATGATGAATTAAGGTAGTGGGTTGTCCTCGCACGGGCTTGGTTAGAAAGGCGGAGCAAGCTCAAGGCTTCGACTTTACAATTAACGGACAGAACCTCAAAGATTCTCTTCAACAGCCTATTTGGTTCCTGGTATTCCTACTACAGTTCTTTTTTCCTATCACTCACTTCGCACGTAGGCACTCCGGTTGAGTCCATTTATTGAGGTTATGTGCTTCTATTGCACATGAAAATAAATTATATCGTTTTCTTGTTAATGTATTTTTAATATATTATATCGAAATCATTAATGCCTTGTATTTTTTTACTTCCTCAATAATATTTAATGCATGAGAACTTTTGAACATTTTGTTTTTATGTATGTTGCGTTTGGTTTAAAGAACCCATTTTTATTGTTTTATTTTTTTCTTATGCAAATTTTTGTAATGAATAGTTCGTTTTTGATTTTTATTACCTGTTCATATTTTTTTCTCCAGTGATCCAATATTGCTGCATATTGCGCCAATATCTACACGCGGAAGACGGATGTATCCCATAGTTTCCTCTTGGCAAGGTTAAAAATAAGTTGCATTGTGCATGTTTTTATAAACATTAATCAATTTTCAATGAAATCGCTTTAAAATTATATGCTGGTTAGCTTATAATATTTTATATTATCAAACAAACAATGCGTAAAAATGGTCAAAAACTGACAAATAATCAATATTATTTCATCAGGCAAACCAATGAGTGCAAACGAATGCTTTGCTGTTTTTACGATTTGATTGTAGAAATTTTTTCAGATCGAAATTTTAGTATATTTTCTTTTGACCTTTATGTAGAGACCCTCAGACCACTAGAAAGGGATGGACATGAACAAAATATTTTTTTTTTTCAAATTTCAATCAATTTTCTGCTTCCATGCGACAAATAAGTTGTAAACAGCTTTAGCAAAATTTAGCTTTGACAGTTCAGTGGCTGAGTTGGCATCGCGTCTGGGTCCCACCCAGGCGTCGTGAGTTCAATTCCTCGGCTGGCTAAGTCCCCCATTACGACACAAGCAACATTTTCCGCTTAACCCACTCTCTGACGGTCCGGTAAGGAACGAACTTTTCACTCGCCACTGGAGACACTGCGCAGAAAAGTCCCACAATGGATTGCGTTGCAAACTGTTACCTTACTTTAGCAAACTTGACTTTTTTGTGCAGTGTCTGCAGTGACGAGTGAAATGTTCGTTCCTTACCGGACCGTCAGAGAGTGGACTTACTGTGATGGCAGTAGGAGATTTTCAAACAGTGTCAGGTTATTCGTACCCCGAGAATGTTCGTATTTCTTTTTTTAAATGTTTTTAGCCATCTCACCCTCATAGATTAAATTAATTGTTTCAAACATAATAAAATAAAAAACTAAATACTTTTACCTTACAAATTTATCTCTAAATTAATGAACGCATTTTTCAATTTCATTTTCTCTTCCCCTCACCTAAATTCACTTTGCTTTGCACAATTTGCTTCACTTTTGATATTCTTTACTCCGTGTAGAGACTTTATTAGTCTTAAAAGCTTTTCTCAATTTGCCCAGTAATAAGTTTTTTGCAAACATTAATACGCGTATTAAAAATTGATTATAAAAGCATTTACAAATCCGAACATTTGTCGGGTAATTTAAAAATCAGTTTTTAATTACAAATTCTCTTAAAATTCTGCGCATGCTGCTGCGTAAAGTTAATATGATGATTTTTTTCTATGATATGGTCGAGCAAGGCCAATGGTTAACAATGTATTATTTTTTAATTTAATAGAATACTTTTGTAATATACGAATTCGAGTAGGAGTGATTTTAATCATAGTTTTATTATGTACGTCCGTAGAATTATTGATTTGTTGATCAAAGGCCTGTCTTCAATAGAGCCGGCCTAGCTAATGAATAGTAGATTGAAAACCCGGAAAACGTTTTTATCGCTCAATGTTTACGCAAACATTGTCATATTATGATAATATTTTTTCATTAGGTTCGTAGAACTGACTTCAATCGAAAGCGTTTGCGTATCTTGGAAATAGGAATCCAAATCTAAACTATTTCATTGAAAATTTGCCTAACTTGCCAAAGTTTTTTAATGTAATTTAAAGCGGTAAAAATGACTCGCAGTTTTTGGGCATTTGGGGAACTAGTCATTTTATTGTTTATTATGTTTAACTATTCTTATTGTTATTAACATGTTTCTCCTACACCAGTGGCGGCGGCTCGTGATTTTTGAGTGAGCTAGAGTGCTAAGATTGAAAAATATGATTTTATTGATGTTGTTTTAGCTGAAAATGGGAAGTCCCCACCTAACTGAAAAATCTTCGTACAAAAAATTGAAATTTTGAAAAAAAAATAATTTTCAGCTAAAACAACATTAATAAAATCGAATTTTTCAATCTTAGCACTCTAGCTCACTCAAAAGTCAAGAGCCGCCACTGTCCTACACCAAACTCAGCAATCAGTTCTCTTCATTGGCGTAGTAATGCTTTGGAAAAATAATAAACAATTGTACTGAAAAATCTCACAGTTAAAAAGTAAAGCGGTCCTATATAAAAAACAAAAAATAAAAAAAATAATAAAAATATTGTTTAGTCGTCATAGGTAACGTCACCGGATTTCCTCCTAATTTTGGCATTTTTTTCGTGCCACCAAGATAATGACCATCACATCATTTCCTTTGTGTTGTCCTTGCAAAATTAATTTTAACAAAGAAAGCAGACTTTTAGTACCTACATTGGGAGGAAGGGCACGTGGCCAAGCGACCTAGAAAAAAACACAAAACAATTAATCTAATGATGTTAACTGAGATTAAACATGTAGTTAATTATTTTTTGTGTGATATCCTCACTTGGGAGTAAAAAAAAATGACAACATATATATGTACGTGTCTCATCCACGGATGGTTTTAAACTTGTTTTTTCGTGCCAAAACACTATCAGAAATCATAAGCGGGTACCACGATACACGAAAGTGAAATCGACCACGTTGAATGATGATGCCATATGCTGTAGCCCATTGGTAAAAAATAAACATATTGATTTTTTTACGATACTATAAGACTGTAAGCATTTGAAACATCGCCTTTGAAATTTAGCGGAGCTTTTTTTAACATAACCTGTTGTATATAATTGGAGTTTCTCAACAAATGTAGTCGAATATGTCCTGACTTTGTATCCGTGCAGCCAAAAGCAAGGTCGACCCCCTCTGATAGCTGAAGTTGTATGGAATCAAAGCGGTGCCCGTCACTTGGCCGTGTCGGTTTTAATATTAGTAGTCTCTGGTTATTCGAGCCGGAGGTATTGTCCGTCAAATCCGCGTGTTCATGATCAAATCAATGGTCGTTTCCACTCCTGTTTGAGCGCAACTTATATTTGATTCGGAAGTAGAGGTTACGGCTCTGACGGTCAAAAAGTGATTAGCGCGTAGTGATGAAGTAATTATGTAAATCACAGTGAAGTTAATCGTCTATTATTATTCGGCGTCCCAATATAGATTGTTTCGAATGGGCCATGAGAAAGTGTCTGTCAAATGCTGTATTGAGTTGATTATTGCTTGGATTATGTATTGTGTACTGTGCGGTGCTTCTGTTCATAGCAACAAGATTTTTACGACGTAGTGATAGTGATAATGTCTTTGTTTCCCATTAGAAAACCCCTTGGAATTAAATTGGGTTTCGTAACACAATAAGAGCGGAATGAGTTTCCAGGCTTTCAAATCACTATTTGTTTAACCTTTTTTACATTAAATTTCTTCTCTTTCTTTATCAAATCTCTGTCGGAATAAGGCTCGCTGGCATCAGAGATCTGGGTCTGTGTATAATGGAATCTTTAGAAACATTAATTTGCTCGTCAAATAGTAACAGCGGGACTCCCCGACTCTCATTTAAAAAATGTTGAATGATTGAAAACTTACAAGGTTTACCATCCTAGGTATTTTTTGCGTCACTTGTGTAATCTCCCACGATATTTTTGCCGTAGATTTCTGTTATTTACCTTCTTTAATTTGAAATAGAAAGAAAATTTCATACATTTTAAAGAAATAAAATGGTAATTTATGCAACTCGCATTTGCTTTCCCAGGTTTCTGTTTTTGTCACTCTCGTATGATTGTGGATTTAAATCTGCCGATATTAAACCAGATAAGTAATCGTGACCATAAAAGTGAACCTCCTTACGTCAACTAGTTGACATCCGAACCTGATAAACAGGAAATACGTCACACAAGTGGTTCAATACCCGGCTACGGTAAAACAGATTCAATTAAATTATAGTCGTCTCTTTGTCTCAGATAGTGGGTAAACCTTCTTACAAATTTTCTAACACATTGTTTACATACGGGAGTTTGTGGAATATTTTAACTATGGTAATTGAAGAATAAATAACACCTGTTTTGCGTAGTAAAACGTTGATTGCCACTCAACCCTATAAACAATAAATACGTAAAACCGATCTCTTCACATTAGTGTTTTTAAAAGAGCTTTTTAGTGTTTACACGAAACCTGTTAGTGTTATTTATCTCTTGAAACTGGAGTAACGTTTTGTTCCCGCGAATTTCCCTTTCCGGAGCCTAAAGGCTGTGTGATACCGGGTCGGATAGTTGCAGTAAATTGCCTTTAATGGCAGGTTCATCAACGAAGGTTTGGAAACTTGACCTGGTTTCTTCCGCCGACCCACTAACAACACGGACCTGCCGAGACAATCGCTTCTGCAAATTAATGTCGGACGACCCGCGCTAGTAGGCGGGATGGCGATGAAGGCGAAGGCAGTATGAGTGTAGTTCTCGCGCTAGACGGTGGTCCGCCACACTGCCATACTGCCACTGCCACTGCGCTCGCAGTAGTCATTTGTTGTCAGTTGACCAGTCACTCTTCGCTCCGACTGTCAGAAGGTCCCAGACTTCATGTATTCAAAAGATCACATTTCGTGTTGACCCACTAATAGAGGGACGCGACCCGGGAGACAAACTAGTGATATACTTCTAGCGGGACGTGCTAACAGTTAACCGTTAATCGATGATCAGTCAATAGTATGGATTAAACCAAGTGTCGGTGCATGCAAAGCGTAATTGCTGTTAAAATAATATTTTAAGACGATCCATTAAAACTGTGAAATAATAGACCAACCGTGCAAGCGCGTTATGTTCCTAATTAAAGTTACTCTAATGTGTTCACGGTGGCAACCTGTTGGAGTACGGTACTATCATAGTACGCAATGCCGACTTTCTTTGTCAAACTAACGTATAATATTTTTTATGATGTAGATGTGATGCATATTTATAACACGAAGTTAACCGGATTAGGCAGAACGGAAACATATAAGAAGTTTCCGAACCGGTAAATTCCAAGCGAACTGCTAAACCGAGTGATTTCATGATCGATAAAACTTCCATTGTCGGAAAGAGTGCGCTAAATTAATAAATACGATAATTAAAAGTGTCTCGAGAGTGGTTGAAGTGTTACGGTACGACCGTAGTTCCGTGTCGCTTGTTTGTGTTAAGTTGACACGGATTCAGTGTTATTGCGGAGGCTGCGGGATAGGATAGTGTGGTTGGTGTGTGGGCGGGATGGGCGGAGGGATGTAGGGCGACTTGCTTGATGTGGGCCCCCCTCACGCGCAAGGTGGGCGGCGCCGTCACGACCCTGGCGCGGGTGGCGCACCTCACCCTCTACTCTCTCTTCTGTCCGGTGTAAGCAACTACTCCCTCAAGCAACACTCTTGTCCTCTTGTCCATCTCCTATCACTACCTGGAGCCAGCCCTTGCCTGCATTTACTTACTCCACCACGAAGAAAAATTATCTAGTTTTCCTGTTTGTCAGTATTTACTGTAATAAATACAAAATTATTAAAGAAGCTACTAGGAAATAATCTATTCAGTGGTGTTAATAGTTTACAAAGTTTAAACCAGGGGCCTCCAAATTTTGTAGCCTAAGGGCCACATTGTCTCATCCACCGAGACCTATCTAGCATGACGTATTTTCAAATTTGTAACCCCCCCCACTCGTCGATAGCTGTTGCGCCTGCGAGCATTGATAAGTGAATCATAAATAACCTATTGTCAAAAAGTTTCATTATGTGAATTACATGTGTATGTCACTTATTGTAAGTTATTGTGAAGATAAATCTCATATCATTAATTAGAGGTAAAATTTTCAATTTCATTTGTCAGTTATTGTGTTTCTTAATTGATCGTTAAATAACAACATCTGATTATTATTTTGTATGATTTACTTAGATTAGAATCCAGACCGGATTTGTGGTGCTAGCGGGCCGGTGTTGACTCGCGGGCTGTAGTTTGGAGACCCATGGTTTAAGCAGTAAATAAATACCTTTCTTACGTCTACGCTATTAATATTATTTATTAACACTAGTGATGCAACATAGATACCATTTGATAAACGGGGATTCTTAGACCGCGAGGCTTGTGATAAGCAACGCGATTGTTATTTGTTTTGTTTTTTGTTATTAATTATTCCATATTTACTATGAGATTAGGTTATATAATAAGAGTAAAATTCTGAAAATGACTCGGTTAACTATGTGAATTGTTTATTAGGCAGTGAAGTAAGTGACAGTATTTTTCCGTGCCGTGTACTGTTTGAAGAACTGTTTGAAAACGTTTTATTCAATTTCTCCACTTAGCATTTTAATTTCATCCGGATTGGAATAGCGAAGTCATTGTCTTGTGCTCTATTATTTGCCAATGAAACTTCGTTTTGTGCGTATAATATTTGTTTGAGAAATTATAAACTCATCTTTTCACGTTGATAGCCTTATTTCAAAGCTTTATTGCTATTATGTTCTTACACTGTTGTGCAAATGTTGCTTTGAATATATATTATTTTTTCTATTCTAAAGTCTTCCTCTTTGGGATTTTCCGTTCTGGGGAAAATCTTTAATAGATAAAACTAACATTTTACTTTTTCAGTTTCAAGTCTTTGTTTTGTACGTCTTTCTACTAACGAAATTTGAGTAAGGAAACCATTTTGTGAATCAATACTTGAGTTCTCGTTACGGAATACGGATGTCAACTTCCCGGATATCGATAGTGCGTACATCCAGGAGTTACGAGGTGTTACTAACTCTTGGAGGACTGTCGATTTCATTTAAATCATAAAAAAATATTTATAATAATATTAATTGTATTTGTGTTTAATTCGTAGAACTCAATTTCATTTTTTTTAAATTTAATGTAAATCAAATTTAATAATATTATTAAGTTCTGCAAGTATTTTTAATTTTTATTATTGTGACATCTGTTTCGGCGTTCAAGGTCATTTTCAAACTGCGGTTAATCCACATTGTGATGACTTATTTATATGATTTTATTCTCTCCCACCCCTTTCTAATTTGGACGGGTTTTTAAAAATAATGATTTATTATCGGTAAAACCGATTTAATTAGAAAATAATTAAAATTCTCTATTCTGTGAGGTTTTCACATTTATAATATATTTCCTCGTATTTAACCGATAATGTTTTTTTATTGATTTATTTAAATGTGTTATATTGTTTTGATGATGTAAACATACTGAGAAGCGATGAATATATAATTTTCCTTACTTTATTCATTAATGTTATATTAGGATCATTCGTTCGTTTATTAATTTCTAATTGTTCAAGTAAATTTAATCTAAGACCCTTCATTTCTCTATGTAAGGGTTTAGGGCCGTTGTCAAGCGGGACGTGATTATTTACTAAGAGATGTTCTGCGAATTTTGAAGAAGTGCTTTTATAACATCGTATATGTTCTTTGAATAATAATTGTCGCAATAATAAAAACTAAAAATACTCGGAGAACATTATTAAATTTGATTTACATTAAATTTATAATAATATTATTTGCCCTTCAGAAAACCACTCTACAAAAAAGTTATTTTACTGCGAAATAGTGTGAATAGTGTTCTCTTTTGCAATAAGTAAAGGTGAAGGCCTTTAGCTGTGCAAACATGAAGCAGTATTAATAATATTGTGAAATATACCCATTGGTTATTCACGGCAGATCTCTAGCTTGTCTCAATGGCTCTGGTTTATAGAAGCCAGTCGGATAAGGGAAGGTCCAGAGTTAATCCTGGTGGCGGCAATATTCCTTAATCTCATTTGTTTTTTCGTGTGGTATCAATATTTCGTATAATGTTATAATCAAATACGGGTAATTTTGTATGTTATCATTTTCAAAGGTCGTGTAAAACTGTTTGATCACATGTTAATTTACATTAACGACAAATGTCAACGAAAGATTTTTGTCGATGAAATATAATATAATGTTTTTATCGGTAGGCCAATTATATATAGAATTCATATCTTTAAACCACATTTAAAAAGGTTCATTCGATCATGGTGAAAATTTTTTCTAATTAATAACGATAATAGTAATTATTATTGTTTCTTGCGGTTATTTTTCACCTGACTGAGAAAATTACTGGTATATATTCTTGAAATAGAACTTAATATTTTTTGTTATGTTTGTATATTGGCTGTATAATAATACGAACAATATATGGTAAAAGACATGTAATTTAGGGTTCAATAGATAAGGTCATTCGGTGTTTCTTTGAAAACTGGTCCACAAATAAACCGTTCTTAACTTATTTGATGATTAATGATTTTTTCAATGTATTTTTCGCAGTTCGTTCTTATTAGTTTTATGTATACTTAGCCCGGACCATATGTTAAAATATCTGTTTTAACTACTAGCTAACAAGCTTCCCACATTTCTGTGCTAATCTAAACTATCCTAACGTAACCTAGCCGAAATCCTGGCAACATGCAATTTTTTTGCATAATTTCGTGACTTGCTGTGGAAGTAATTAGATCATTGCACCGTTACACCATGCATTATAAAAGTTTTTTTATCGAATCAATTATGTTCTTTATTTTAAAAATATGAAAGTGGCCTATCGAGCCAGTAAAACCGTTATATAACGCAACTTAATATTTTTTGTTACGTTTTGCAATTAAGTACTATTACTTACGGCATAGTGGTATGCGGCAGTTAGCAGCAAGTGACGTGCAATCAACGCAGTGGTAATGATATTATTTCACTACTCGGGTATTAGTTTTTATGGCTAAAATTAATTATAATCGTGTGTCACAATATTGGCTATTGTCTTTGAGTCTGCTTTTAGAACGAGTTTTCATTTGCTCATTCGTTTGGTTAACCGTCTTTAGATGTATGTGTAAAAAGTCTTTAGATGTATGTGTAGGTATATTGACACTAACCACTTTTTCCTCAAAGGGCAGTGCATCATTATTAATTTACCACACCAATAACTGGTTTTATGCATATATAAAATAATACAGTATTCGTTGTGATGTAACATCTAACGTATCTACACCAAAATGCACGATTAATGCAAAATTTTCCATTTCTTGCAACACTGAAATGTTTTTTTTTTACTGAATAATAATTTATTGGTAAATATATATATATTTTTTATATGAATACCCCCCGTCTGGAGCCGGTGAGACTATGGCATCTCCAATTGGGGAATGTTGTGAGGTTGAATGTATTGGGGAGGGGAAGGAGAAGGGAAAGAGGAAGGTGGGGAAATACCTGTCTATTCAAATCCGGTCACCAAACACGGCTAAAAGCCATTTCAAGCAACGTTTCAATTCTGAATGGTGGTCTTTCACCAGGGCGATACTGAGAGTATATTCCACTCTGGAACGTGCGTAAATTTACCATATATTATTTTTAAATGATTTAATTGTGACACAGCATAAATTAATAAAATTTAAAAAAATTGCCCACGCCGGGATTTGAACCTGCGACCTTACCCCTCGTAATATGTCACAATGTTCTATTTTGTCTTGTTTCTTGAGAGTTAAACTGATATTCCAAAGCTCCATTGTTCATGATGGGAATGACGTTGTGAGCTTGAAGTAGGTTTGTTGACCTAGACATAGGTGAGTAAATTTCATGAGCTTACCTGTCTGTGAGATAGGAGTATAAGGAGAATACATGAGGCGAATGTGAATGGAAGAAGAAGCCGGGACGCTCGACGACAACATGGCACGATCAAGTGAACCAAATACTTGAGTTGGGCCATGTCGAGAGTCAGAATAACAGAAGACTATGTATGAGAAAATGTATGAATGTGAATGTAACGAGGAGTGTGTGTCAAGATTGAGTTGTTTGGCGGTCCGTCCTCTCTGCCTGCCCCTGCGGAGAAACTGCGTGATGGTTAGTTAGTTCCCGTCGAGGGTTTTTGCTGCTTTATGCAACACACATTTTTTGCTTAATATGTCAGATGGAAAAAAAGGTTCATATTTAATATAACATTCTCAACCAAAAATGCTTCTAATGCACATAGACGTAACATATTATGCTTGAATTCCCGACGTAGTATAATATTGTGTAGGTAAATGTAAAAAGGGAAAGGGAAACAATCAACGAAAGTAAGGAGTAGCAAATAACAAAAACAGGAAATACCCCGAAATAAGGAAAACGGAATGAAGTAAATGAGAGAAGGACATTAAAATGAATACACGTGTATAATTTATCAGTTTTGTTTTGGGTGAAATATCACATATTATTTTTTTTGTCAAGTATTCGGCACAAAGAAAGCATTCAATTTTATTACCGCTTATAAATATATATGTATAGGTTCGATTTTACCATATTTTATTTGTGTTGGACAAATCAAAAACGTATTTTAAAAATATTCTAAAACTTATTAGGCAAGGTATTTGTAATGCTTTTTTTCTGCTTACCGCTTTGAAACGTTTAATAGCATTGTGTGTAAAAATTGTGTCGGTCGACTATTAGAAAATTAAAACTGTCATTGATTCATGAACTTGACGAGACTAGTGATTATAGTAATGACTGGCGTTGATTTTAATATGGTCAATTGAAAACCGGCATAAATTATTCAGAACTCGTTTTGCCTTGCAGTCAGGCTTACGCCCCATTCAAAATCATTTCAGAACCTTGTTAGGAAAGGCATTATTTGTCACTGGGTTCTTACAGATGGTCTCACTTATGTGTGAACAATCCAGGTACAGAAACTCAGTGAGGATACATAATACATATTTGTAATGTAATACTTTTGCTTCTCTGCTTACCCTGTGAAGGTTATATAGTCGGTAATTAGAGAGTAATAACTGTCATTGATTCATGAACTCGACGGGATGAGTGATTATAATAATGATTGACGTCAACTGAAATCCAGCATATTTTTTTTAGAACTCGTTGTGTCTTATATTCATTGTTCAATAAATTGAGGTTTTATATCGCAATTTGCTTCCACGTTATCATATTCTATACTTCTATTTAATATCTCATCTGCCTCCTCAACTCCTCACGTATATTTGTTTCCTTCCCATTTCACGTGAAATTTATTTTTAGATTCGTTGTAACCAGCCTTGCCCTTGTTTTTTCTGATATCTGCATATTATTACGTAGGTATTTATTATACCAATAAATTATAATTTCTTCTTGGAATATGAAAATTGAAAATGTTTGCACGAATGCTAAGTAATTTGCCTATGTAAAGGAGCCACAACGTGGTTTATATCGAGGGTGCCCAATGTTCCTTGGTCTATGAAGATTTGTAAACAATTAACGATCGGCACGTGCCTTATTAATAATACGTACCTGTGTTCTAAGTAATCTATAAAAAAAAATATTTTGACATTGTCAATTTTCTAAGTATGTTCGGGAAATAGTCAGCCAGTACCCGCTGTGACTATCGAACTCTTTCGATTTAATTGCTAGTCTAGCGTCCTGTGCATTAGGCTGACAAACACATAATTTTTAGCAACATATGTTAATGTGAAACGCAATCATGATATATAGGTGATCATCCGTAATACGAGACCGGTTTTTGGTTTGCTTATTTTCATCCGAGAAAATACAGAATCCCACAAATATGTTGCTCTAAAGAAATCTGTTACCTGAAGTGCTACTTGCTTCGAATAATATTTATCTTCAGGTAGAAAATATCAGATCTTAACAGTTAAAAACTTCTCGTGTTCGGCGGTTGGCCGTTTGGCTACACCACTGTTCAATATTTTATAAAATTCATTTTGCTGTTCAATTTGCTTACCATTTGTTGTACACGTTGTCAAATTTCATTAAATGCTTTGTGGTTTTGGCTAGTAAATTGTTACTCTTTGATAAGATTTATTTAGTTTTATCGTTACAATGAAATATTTTCATTGTGAATTGACTGCAATTATCGTGAGACAATTTAAAGTATCGGCACTACACTTATCAATAGTTACGATCAATCGGTAGCAAATGACAGGAAACATTACATTACGTACCCACGATACGTTATTATTTATTATGAAGCCCAAACTACGATATTATGTAGTTGTCGCTTAATATTATGAATATTTTTTTTTTGTGTGTGATTAAGATGTTCGCCTAATAGGTCCAATAAATAGTATTGGAAATTATTATTTAATGAACTACTATTTTGGTGTATGTTCTAACGGGGTTTTTGTTTGTTTGTTTGCAGAAAGGCGCGACGCAAGGAGCGCGAAGGAGATGGGTCACAAGGCGACCCCAAGCTTTACCTAGAAGGAACCCTTTTGGAGAGGAAGCTTCCTGAACTGGACATGAGGCAGATGGTGGAGATACCGGAGGGGATAGATTATAACGAATGGCTCGCGTCACACAGTGAGTAGATTTCCATTACAGTTCATTATTTGCACCTTGTCCCAGAGCTTTAGATGAATTTGTTCTTTGAAATGACTTTAGCCGTATTTAGTGACCAGATCTCAATATTTGGTTACTTCCTTCCCTTAATTTGGAATATTTTCTTCCTCTTCTCACTTTCTTCAGGCTCCCAACATAGGTACCCCAACTTGGGGTGCCACAGTCTCACTGGCTCCGTAAAATCATATTTTTATTGTCGTTCTTGACATTTCGGATGGAAGTTTTCATCAAGGTTTGTTATGTGATGTCACAATCACGAAATTTTTTGATATCATCATAATATGTATTATGCACAGAATTAAAAGTTCGTTCATACTTAAAAAAACTTTCCGTTCCAATTATGTATATGTGTATATATATCGACTGCCACAATACGGGCATGTGCTTAGTTTGGCATTCGAAAACCATCTAAAATCTTTTTGTACCTAACAATAAAGAAGTTACAAAAATATATATTCTCACTTACAACGTGTCCTATCCATGCCAATTACCTACCTATATTGTAAGTTGTAAGTATCGAATCTACAGGAAATATCTAAATCTTAAAATATCACTAATAAATAATATTGTATACAACGTTAACAACCAAAACCATTTCGATTGCGATTATTTTTATATTCGTTTATGTTGCTGTGATAAGAGATACGTATATACGTATTATTTGATAATATGTTTTTATTGCGAATAAACAGCTAATCCCAGACCATTCAATTTATAAATATTTATATAAGTAGTCGTAATAAAAACGTTGCGAAACATTTTAACGGAGCGCGTTACTCAATAAAAAGATAAATGTATTGAAGTTTTTAAAGTTGTTATGAACCTACCAAAAATGTTTTCATTATTAAATTTGATGATATCGAAAAGTTTCAGCAATAAGAAAGATATTACATTACTGGAGGGACCTGAAAACTTTGCGTTAATTTTGGTGAAATTCGGGTTATTTCTGGAAAAAGTTGAGTTTTTCTATTCAGCAAAAGCGGTGGCATTTTGAAACAAAAGTGGAATATATCTTTGAAAAATGACAGTATGCGGTGTTTTCGACATGACGTTAGCTGCGCTCCCTTTTATGGCTATTCGAGCTTGTCAAAATCGTAGACAAACACTTTCTTATTTGAAAATATCGGAAATAACGATACGTAACTTACATTGGATAACATAAATACCCAAAAATTGCAAATTTCGTGTTAAAATTACGAAATTCGCCTAAAAATTTTCAGGTCTATTCATTAGTGTTAAAAATTTCTATTTACTCCCTACATATTATTGTGGCTATCTTGCACATTTGTTAACCCCCTTTGTCCTTCAAAATATGTATTCAGGCAGAAAGACTTGTCGATGCCCTTGCCCCACACTTTTAATAATAATAAATTTATTTAAATAATTATCAAGTTGTACAATTCGATCCTTTAATCGGATATTATCTGTTGTTTTTGTAAGGCAAGCGTATTTACAACGCAATATAAGTACAAATTAAGATTAAGGAAATTATTAGAAATCAGTCGAAGATATACACACATTGTAAATAACATGTTTTGTTAAAAATCCTTAACATTCGGTTTATGTCATCATAAAACTCGCAATAAAAGTTCGTTTACAATCATGATAATTATTTACTCTCTATGGGAGAAATATCGAGCAATATACTTACACTAGCAGATTAAAACACGCTAGAGCGGGTTTTTGCTCCATTTTTGATATTGGGCATCCCGCGCTGATAAAACAGAACTGTTTTGAACACAGTATGTTCATCGTGGTACGAATTGAACTGCAGGCTCTTTAGCGTATGAGAAGAAATTACCATTTCTATTATTCGAGTCGACACAGAGATTCACATAGGACTCTAGGACATTAATACTGTAAGATTGGTTTTAGTGGGTTGATTCGTATACATTTTTTTATATTGAATATGGCACAAGAGTTCCAACTGCTCCCAACCGTCTGAAGTCAATGAGTCTATGGCATTCTCAATTTGGGAATGTTGTGAGGCTGAAGGTATAGGGGAGGGGAAGGAGAAGAGGAAGGTGGGGAAATACCTGGCTATTCAGATCTGGTCACCAAGCATGGCTAAAAGCCATTTCAAGCAACGTTTCAATTCTGAATGGTGGTCTTTCACCAGGGCGATACTGAGTGTAGCTTCCACTCTGGAACGCGCGCAAATATACTATATATTATTTTTAAATGAATCAATTTTGAAACACCACAAATTAATTAAATAAAATTTACTAATAATTTATTTTTGTTGTTGTTAAAGAATAAACGTAATTTATTGGGTACCTACCCATTTTAAACCACTGCCTTGTTGATGAACATACAGTCTCATTTAATAGTAGACAAAAATCAAGGCGCTGCTACCGTTTAAAAGGTTTTAAATTGCAACACCAAAGTTAAAAAAACAGAATGCTCCAAGTTTATTTTAACGAACGGTGTTCAGAAATTGGTGGTACTCTCCGAAAGGAGATGGATTCTACGTCGATAATTTTATGTTATTTAACGCTTTGCAAGGAAGATAATGAAGATAATAAATGGCTTTTTTGTATTTCTGAAATTTTATGAATATGTAATGAAATAACCATATATAAATACAGTAACAAATCAAGATTATAAATAAAATGATAACATGAGAAAATGAATTATGTTGTTTTGTATTGTTTCTTTAAAACGAACTTTCATACGCGAAATATAAAAAAAAATATTTGAATGTGAAGAACACATTTCAAAGACTTTGGTGGGTAGCTTGGTGTTGCCATAGTAATCACATTTTGTAGTTCCAAAATAATAAATATATACAATTAAATGCCAAGCTATACCTCATTTTATGTAGATTGAAAGATCTTCTTCTTCTTCTTCGTATGGTGGAGGTCATAGGGGATGCTGAGGTTATTCAGCCAGCCGACGGCATCGGGAGTCACTTGGTTCAGTACAGATGTGCCCTAGGTAAACTGATGAAGGGAACATTCTTCTACAAGGTGTACTGTTCACAAAGTTCGGAATCCTTTAGGCCCCACTAATAGGGGGGATTGAAAGATAACGGCAAATAATAAAATATAAAATAATTTTAGGCAGATACCTATACCTAGGTATTAGTATTTTATTTTCTGAAAACAAATCATATCTTTAACGGATTAGCCTGACTTTTCGATAGATATCATTTGGATTTTTACACTAATTGCTAATTAGATGATTATCTATCGGGAATATTGCAACCATGGAAAGGTCATAAATTAAATATAATCCTCCTTAAAGATTTCCCTTTCAAAATAATCTCATATACGGAAGATGATTTAAAAATCCTAATCTCATTCTACTTATTTTCTTTGGAATTGAATTAGATGGATTTATTGTACTTTTAAATTGTTGTCTCAATCAGTTTTGCAGGCTCTCGTCGGAATAAAATTTGATTCCAATTTGTTCGCAAACGATCGTTTATAAAGGAGATGAAAATAAAAAATCTATTTGGAGCTCAATAAAGTCGTCAGTGACATTCAGTCTGTCGATGATTTAGAATAATTTGAACAATGTTCGTCTTCTTCAATATGGTTTCCAATTGTCTCCATAAACGAACGGGGTCAGGTCTGAGGTCAATCATACTGTTTGTCCGCCGTGGTACGGTTATTTGCTGGTTTGGCTTGCTCCAACGTCTCGCTGTTGTCCTGGTAACAGTGATAATCGAGATGAACAGCATCTTGCCACATCTGGACCAATGGTTGATTGATTAGCGTGTCTTATTATTTATTTTATTAAAGCTTGTTGGTTAGTTTCTTCGAATGATAGAATATTTTTTGTTTTTGTTTTTAAGGGCCATCACTCAAAAATGGCCCTAAACTTCACATTGCAGGTTGGTAACTCAAGCAATACTGTAAATGATTTATCTGTAAATTCTATACCGATATTTAGGAAAATGTATAAGGTTTCAAAAGACAAAAAATCTCTAAATGTAATTTTTTAATTCTATGAAATACATCCCAAAATGTCTGAAAATAGGTGCAACTCAAAAAACCAGTGATTTTGAACGTTTTACCTAAAATTCCAGTACATAATTCATATAGAATTTAAAAGATTTACAGTTTGAGGATTATTGTGTTATGAAACCTTATAGTTGAAACCCTTGCGTTATAAGACTACAAAGTGTGTATTTTTGTGTGATGGACGTTAATTGAAAAAAAAAAGATCGGACAGCAAAATGACATATATATTTTTGACCAGTCAGGAATCGCTGGTTAAAGTCTGTCGGATACGTGCTGATACACCATGTATAATAAAACAAATATGTATTCACTGCCTTCACGTCAAACGTTGATACCCAAGAAAGGGAAATGGGGTGATGTGAAGTGGACAGAGGCATCAAGCTGATGGGAACATCAAGCTGATGGGAACAGAACACATTTTAATGTATTTTTGTTTTTCCCTCTCTAACTTACTTGCAGTTCGCCAAAATTCCTTTCTTTATATATTATATCATTACACTAGCTGAAGTACCTGGCACTGCCCGGGGTTATTAATGATTTGGAGTAAAGTTTTGAGGTTGTGAGGTGTTACTTTACCCTTACCCCTACCCCTACTCCTACCGCTACCCACTAGTTTTCATCTTATTTTGTCAAGTGTGCGAAATTTCATCAATAAGAACCAAAATTCTGATTTAAGGGCTGGGAAAGGGGGAAGGGGTGATTCTTCGAAGCCTCAGTGGCCTTCAAGCTCGGAATAAAACTGTACATATGTATACAAAACAAACACACACCGCCCGGGACACTCTTCTTTATATAATATAAGATTTTCGAATTATTTTAAGCTGTTGGAGATGCCATTGTTATATTATAATGTACCCATGTTATATTGCATAGCGGAAGGTGATCGCTTATAATATTTATTACTATTACTTATACAGAATAATATCTCATTGAACGTATGTGATTAAAAATAATTAATTTTACTACCAAAATATGGGACGATTTAATTGCGAATAATTTTGCTCGTAGCCTTTTCAATCTTCGCTGTCTCGTCTTTGTTTTCGTTGCCTGCTGTTTTGATTTTAATTAACCATTGTACACAGCTCTAGCTCTTCTAATATCCAAATATCCAAAAGCTGGAACTGACTCGTTTAGAAATATTGTTCTGTCTATCCCATACCTAGAGTTTGGAGATCGAGCTTTCCGAGATTCTGTTGAATAATGTAATTTCGTAGTATCAGGCAGTAAAGCTTGGAATTGACTATCGCATGAACTAACACTGAGAGAATTCAGACGGAAACTCAAAATTCTTCTCTCCAGAACATGTCCATAAATAAATAATAATGTTGAAAACCTTATTTCAGAGCTAGCCTGTAATAATAATAATAATAATAATACTTGGACGATTTATATAGCGCCGTTTTGTGAAAAATCACCTCAAGGGCGCTGTATCTAAATACCTAAATTCTGTAATACAGATTTTCTTATTGCTCTATCGTGTTAAATTATTTTTTTTTTTAATTCTCGACAGTTATTAATCCCACTTTTTTTTACTCCAGAAAAAATAAAATTACATTTTCACTTACTTAACTAGAATGATTACCTAAATCAATACGTTTGAGTTATTTTGTTCATTTAATTTTAGAAAGAACATTTTTTTTAATTATGCATCTTCATCTTTCTTTTTTTAATTTCATCCGGGGGGCAATTAAATTACCCCCCTCGTAGCTAATGTATTGCTTGCCATATTCTGTATGTATGGTGTGTAAATGTATGTTATCAGGTTGTCGTGTAAACTGCCTGTGTACATGTGACGTTTTAATGAATTTTGTGTTTGCATGCACGAGTTTATTATTTGTTTTATGTATTACCCGCTTTAGTGCTGTACTGATTTTACAAGTAAACTGCTATTGATAATCTGTGTTATTAGTAAATAAATATGATAGTAACTAAAAATGCAATAACTTGGGCAAATATCAACCAAACTTAATGATTCTTTTTGATATTAAACGTAAAAAAATTGTATCCCATGCATCTAATAAAAAACTAAAACTACTAAATATATAGATAAAAAAAAAGAAAATTATACCGCTTCACAATTGTGTTTTCCCGTGCAAAGGTTATGTAGTCCCGTCTTACAGCGGGTGCATATGAGGAAAATTCACTTTCTATTCGCATTCTATTATTGCGGTGGCCAATAATCGCACTTCCGTCATCACTGACTCCATTTATCAGATCGAATGGCTTATCATTCGCAATGTCCCCGTCCTTTGATACATCGTCCGCGATAGAACTAAGATCCGACATGGTGAAATGTATCGTTTTAATTTAGTATAACAGGACAAACAATATATATAGTATACAAGATATACGCCAACTGCAATAAACCGCTCTCAAATGGAATACGTGCTCTTGTGAGGATCAACAAACGCATACTGAAGAACGCAGCGCCTAAGCAGTTCGTCGCAATTTTCGTGGCTAAAGCATGCAGTGCCATAGCGCTGCATCGCACTCTAACGGTTAAGAGACATATATTTTTATCGGAACCCCTTATCACATCCCAAAATTTCTGTAAAATATATGTATATAAAAAAAAAATAAAAAATAAAATAAATAAATAAAAAAAAATAAATAAATAAATAAAAACGTTAATATTTATTAAAAGCTTCTTACGCCGAGTAAAGTAATTTCATAGATATTTTCGAGTCCTAAAATTCATTTTATGAATACTTTTCAGTCCTAAAAATTAATACCAATAATTCAATAAATACCAACTCTTCTTGTGCCACCGATCATCTAATAAATGTAACATCAATAGAAAAGGAGAAACAAATAACCATGTAAAACTATCATCTCTATAATTAAATTTTCTAAAACTGTGTTCATCTGAAGCGACCTGCCAGGTAAGTATGTTTTCTGTATCTGTCTGTACATAATTAGTTAAGAAATATTTGTACAGCGCCCTTGAGGTGATTTTTCACAAAAACGGCGCTATACAAGTCATCCAACTATTATTATTATTATTATATATATTTTTTTAAAGTAATTTAACACCTTTTAATTATTTTCTAGCTTTGTAAAATACCCTCGAAATGGTATTTCACAAAAATGGTGCTATAAATAATAAAAAACATATTATTTAATTCAGTGGAACCGAGCGGTGGGTGCAATATTCAGCCGCCATATAAAAAAATGCGTAAGATTAATTAATAAAGATTAGCCATTATTATTATTATTATGATAACAGACGTCATGTCAATAAGTCACCCGATGCCCTCAGACATTTTTCTGTCTCAGGTTGCAACCTACTGTCTCTGCGATATTATCAGATTAGATCGTAAATTAAAAGATATTTTCGGCTTAAAATTACGAGTCATAAATCACTGTTTACGGATTTGCGTAAATTTGCCAAGAATTATTTTGGTCCGGCCGCAGAGTGCCAAAAATCGCGGAGAAACCGAACCGTTCGGTTTGGGACCGTATACCAGTATTCTACCTAGTATCCTAATAAAAGTGTGATGGGCCTATTCTCGGCCTCGATAACGTGCGGCAGTGCATTTAGCCTGCAAACGGACCGCGCGTTATATACGGTGGTCGGCCTTTATATGCCTGTACCGTTTCATGCACCGGTTCTCTTGATCAGCCGTTTCGTGTCGGCGCATTTAATATTGTATTGCGACTATATCGGAAAGTGGTTTGAGATTTCTTCGACGCTTTTCAGACTAATAGTATACGTACTTTATCTATGGTACATCCCTACAATGGCCGACCTTAAAACCACAGCGAGATAAAACTAGACTAGATTACCACCCATTTATCTGGTTTTAAAACGGTTCAGACAATCGTGTGTTGACTGTAAAGTTAGATAAGTCCGATATTCAAATTTTGGAATGCGTTTTTTTCAATTTTACCAAATTTCCAAACCGATATAAGTATTTATAAGTAAACTTTACAAAATTAATGCATGGGTATTAAATTAGTTTAATACCCACGACTTCGCCCGAGTTTAAACATAGTTGTTTTTTTTTTATCGACAATAAAAATATGTAACAAACAATATGGCACCTTGTTATCGACTATTGACGTCTCTATTTTTACAGTTAAATTAATATTCCAAAGCTCCATAGTTCGTGAATGACGTTGCGATGCAAGACTCATCGTCCGAGAGTGTTCGCTGCTTCACACAAAAAGATTTTTGTTTTGTTATAAAATGCCGGCAAAATAAATTGACGGCCTCCAAGGTCGAGAGGTAAGGCTCTCGACTACGAATCCGAAGGTCGCCGTTCAAATCCCGGCGTGCGCAAGTAAATTTTATTTAATTAATTTGTGCTGTTTCACAATTAATTAATTTAAAAATAATATATGGTTTATTTGCGCACGTTCCAGAGTGGAAGATACTCTCAGTATCGCCCTGGTGAAAGACCAGAATTGAAACGTTGCTTGAAATGGCTTTTAGCCGTGTTTGGTGACCAGATCTGAATAGCCAGGTATTTCCCCACCTTCTCTACCCTTCTCCTTCCCCTCCCAATACCTTCAGCCTCACAACATTCCCCAATTGGGAATGCCATAGTCTCACTGGCTCCAGACGGTTGGGAGCAGTTGGGACTCTTGTGCGGTATTCATATAAAAATGCGCTTCTTTCGAAAATATTGGATTTTGTTCAAGTCAATTAAAAAACATTTTCGCTGTTTTCTGACTTTACAACCGATACGATACTCTCCAATGTTCTAGTTCGTCGATCCAAAAAAAAGAGCAGTTGTGCAAAAATTTGCTATTGAGAACGACGCATTTTTACTGCTTGTGGAGTGAAAATAGTCGTTCTTAAGATATTATTTTGAAATAAAGTTTTGACAATATTCCATAAAGATTGGTGTACAATTTTTATACAATTTAAATAAAAATACGAACAAAACTGCTTTCATAACTCCAAACCGTCAAAATTGCAAAAGTTCCCTTTAGCTTTCGGGACGTCGAATTATATTCTAATCCAATGCTATTTTGACATAAATACTGAACGTCTCTGCCCACTCCGAGCTTCAATTTCCTTCGGTAGCTATCGTATTAGCCTTTGAGATACATTTTTATACAATTAATGTGACCTCATTTTTCTATTTTAAAATAATCATAATATTGTTATTATGAAATCACGTATGAGATATGTTGAATGACCTTCACAAATACGTGACACATCATTCCCACGTTCTGATATTACAACAGACGCGTTTTCATCACTTTTCGCACGTAAAACGTATTGCAGACGGTGAATTATATCTAATACTCCAAGCACAATATAATCAGATTTTTTTCTGGTTGCTCCAGTGTTGCAATAATATAGGGTGTTTTTTTAGGTATACAAATTCAAAATGAAAAAAAAACACATTACAATAATGTTAATGTCAATTTATAGAATAAATAATGGTAATTTGTATACCTCTAAAAAACACTATATATTTTATGAATTTTATCTACAAGTAGAAAGATGAATAATACACGGCCTCCATAAACTCGTGGTACCTATATGATATTGTATAACGATTACCTGATCATTCTTCTAAACCTGGTTCTATATTTTTATCTATAAGTAGAAAGATGCATAATACACGGCCTCCATAAACTCGTGGTACCTATATGATATTGTATAACGATTACCTGATCATTCTTCTAAACCTGGTTCTATATTTTTATCTATAAGTAGAAAGATGCATAATACACGGCCTCCATAAACTCGTGGTACCTATATGATATTGTATAACGATTACCTGATCATTCTTCTAAACCTGGTTCTATATTTTTATCTATAAGTAGAAAGATGCATAATACACGGCCTCCATAAACTCGTGGTACCTATATGATATTGTATAACGATTACCTGATCATTCTTCTAAACCTGGTTCTATATTTTTTTAATCCTAATAAAATGCTCCGGCGATGGTCAATAATATAAATCGTCAATAAAGCTTCATTCAAATGTCGAATCATTCGCCGTCAATGAAAATCGCTTTAATTGCCTTTGAATTGATTCAAACCAAAGGAGAAGGGGGTAATTAGAGGTTTTTATAAAAAAAAAATAAGAAAGAAAGAACGAACGAAAGACAAATATTCCCTGGTTGCGAAAAACCTGACAATATTTGAAAATCTCCTACTACCATCACAGTAAGCGAAAGATGTTGCTTGTGTCGTAAATGGAGGACTTAGCCAGCCGAGGAATTGAACTCACGACGCCTGGGTGAGACCCAAACGCGATGCCAACTCAGCCACTGATCGGTCATTAATTAACCGTATTGAATAACCAAATAACCAATGATATTTATGTATGTCTGTCATTATTTTGTGTCTTATGTTAGTGTTAATATTGTCCTGACGAAGGAAGGGTGCTTCCGAAACCGGTCGATCAGTATATTAATATTTCAAATAAATATTAATACCTTCTAATAAATATAATATCAATGACAAATAAGATTTAAATAGTAACTGCAATAAATATCATGCAAAAAACTTTATAATATAACGTGTTAATCCGGAGTGACCTGCCATAGAAGTATGTTTCTGTATCTGTTTGTCCATAATAAGATAAACCCTAGCAAGTAATATTTGCGCTATACAAATCATCAAATTCTTATTATTAAATTGAAGTTATTTATGTGTTTATATTACAAACGATATTAATTTGTGGATGTGATTTGGTTGGAATCGCCAATTTCCCGTTTACACTTATACCATGAGATCCGGATACCGCGTATCGCATAAATGCAAAGCCGGTTAGTGAACGGTGATTTTTCTCGACCTTTTGTAAACGCAATGGATAACAGTTTACCGCTTCATGATGTTTGTCAACAATGTCTACTGATTAGTGATTACTGATGCCTGTAATAAATTTATTTTGTTATCATTTCGAATTTCTACCAACATTTATACTCGTAATATGTGCGGTCGTAAGAGTGTTAACCCCTTCAGACCTGAATTAAAACTTGCAGTTATAGAACATTGATATTTATAACTGTTGATAATATATATATTTTTTATATTCATCACACTTATTATACGGTGAAAGTAAAATTATGATAGTAAGGCAATTGTACATAATACAAGTTCTCTGTATTTTTTTTAACAATATTGACACTGTTATAAGGTCACAACAAGTGCGCAATACTAGAATGGGTTCTTCTCTAATGTATCAGTCGGCAAATAACAGAACATCATTTGGACAAAGGAGTTTTTGTTGTAAAGCTCCTTTGTTATATAATAGGCTCAGTGACAACGTTAAAACTATAGACTAGATAATTTTTTTTTTAAATGGTCAAAAGGTCTATGTTAGCTGAGAGTGGCGATTTCGCTTTATCCATGATATCCCTTATGTTGTAATCAATATTGAAACTTTATGTATGCTCGATATTATCATTATTACTTTCTTATTATTACTTACTTATTACTATTTACTTCTTATTACTATTTACTTCTTATTAATTTCTTATTACTATTTACTTTTTTTTTTCCTACGTATTATTATTATTTAATTAATTGTATTTACATATTATTATTCACCTATTTTTATTATTATGTACTTATTACTATTTACATAATTTTATTTACTTATTATTATTTACCCATATTTTTTTATTCTGTACTTATTGCTATTTACTTATTAATATTTACTTAATATTTAATGTGTATTATTATATGCTTATTACTATTTACTGATTATTATTCACTTATTATTATTTAATTAATTTTTATTTTTTATTTACCATTATTTGCTTATTAATATTTACTAATATTTATTCATGTATTATTTTTTACTTATTACTATTTCCTGATTATTATTAAATTGTAAAGCCGCTCATCTTAACACGGGATTGTCCTAGTGTTTAGTGCTAATGTCTTTGTATTCATAATTAAACTTAAGAATAAATAAATAAATAAAATAAATATGTAGCGCCCTTGAGGTGATTTTTCACAAAAACGGCGCTATACAAATCATCCAATTATTGTTATTATTATGTGCGGTCGTAAGAGCGTTAACCCCTTCATACCTGAATTAAAACTTGCAGTTTTAGAACATTGATGCTTTATATGATAACATCTTGTAGAATTATTTTTGAAATATTTCGGTGCAGTTTTTTGTTTTTATTCTACATTCATTTAATTTTCAAAATTAGATCTCAAAGAGCGCGTTTCACTTAAAATGACAAATCATGCGCTTTATGAAAAAGGAACATCTTATTAATTAAGAAAAGATTACGCAAAAATTATGCAATAAAAACATACCTTCAAAATTTACATTAAAAAAAACGAAAACTGCCAATTTTTTCGCTCTAGGTAGAATTTTTTTTTTAAATCTCTGTTAATTTCAAATATACGGATGGTGCGAAATAAAATGTATTGTCTTTTTATATTATTGTACTGTGCTTACGTGAAACTGTGATACTTATTGGGGACATTTAGGGGTGCTGTTTGGAGAATAATGGAGCTTGTATCTGACACCCTTAAACGAAATTTACTTGCTTACAATAATCGTACATAAAAAAAATATATAATGAAGTTACTAATACAAAAAAAAAATGTTGGTAATATTTAAAAAATCCAATAAATGCCCTTTTTATGTTATTATTTTAATATTTTTTGATAGTTTTACTTAACTAAATTTTGCTTATAATATTTTTTTACTCAACCCAGAATTTGCTCAGTTTTATTTGGTGAAATCGATTGTTATTTATTTATTTAATAAACATCGAATCATAATAATTGTCACTTTTTCAATTTGTTGCCCATTGAATATGATAGGCAATTTCTCCGACTTGCACTAATGAACAAGGCGCCCATATCAACCAATAAGCATAACAGGTGGTCAATAGGCCTACGAATGAGATTTTCGACAAGCAGTTGGTCGGATTGAGTTCGATACTCTCTGCGGGTAACTGACTTACTACCTTTTCAGAACAAGCTATCTTTGCTTAGTGAAATGGCCTGTACTTTAAATTGGTAACCAGATAAAACAGAACATAATAAAATAATAGATTAGTTTGGGTTAGATTTATTATTTTTTTTACACTTTTCTTCAATCTTCTGTTTTGTTATGGAACCCTTTAAATCTTAGGGTATTTGACTTTCTTCTTTTTTTAAATTGAATACGTACTATTGATTCAATGACGCTAATTGAGCCTTATTTTACTCATTTCCAGCGCTGGCGTTATTCGACCACGTGAACCTGATCTACGGCACGGTGTCGGAGTTCTGCACGCCGGCCGTGTGCCCCGACATGGCGGGCCCGGGGGCGCGTGCCTACCCCTGGTTCGATGAGAAGGGCAAGAAGACACGCGTGGCCGCCCCCCAATACATAGACTACGTCATGACCTTTACACAGAAGACGGTCAGCGACGAGAACATCTTCCCCACCAAATATGGTATGTACGACTAACCTAAAACCCAACCCACCCTTGCCAAACATAATTTAACCTCTCCTACTCTAACCAAACCAACCCTTACAAACTCTACCTAACCATGCGTTATTTATTTATTTACTCTTCATAAAAAAATTATATTTATTTTTTTATGGCCGGTTTTATTGCCTAGTGGCAATTACTAACCAACCCTTAGTGGGAAAATAAACATCGTATAATAATACTGCAGCGGTCTCCACATAGAGTGACTTTTCATATGTAATGTGTGAACACAGTTTTTTTTTTTTTTAATTTTTATTATTTTTACATCATGAGTGAATGTTAATATTTTTTTAAAGTTTTAGTTAAACAAATTTATTTGTTAAATAATGCATAAGTATTTAAAAATTAATGTCTCAGGTAGGAAAGAGATAAGGGTGGGAGGGGAAAGAATTAAAGTGGATGGGAATTAACCATTAGTATGCCGGTGGAAAGAAGAAAAGAAATTCTTCACTTTAACCTTGAAAATTTACTTTGAGTGATCATTGTGTACATCAGAGAGCAGTTCGTTCCAGAAACCTGATGCTTGTACTGAAAATGAATGATAATGATGTAACTTGGTGGATGGGAATCGCAAGGGTTCTCTCAAATTTTCCCTTACCTAACCTACCCTAATTTAATCTTCCCTAACTCGCAACAGCCATTCCATTATTTACTATTGAAGTAATGTAGTATGCTGCCGTGTTATGACAAAACCATGCAATCCAGAAGACGCAATTAACTTAATCGCGTTTGAAGATTTCAACAAACCTGTCTAGTCATTCAATTTTGCATTTATAAAAATCTGTCAACAGTGGGTGGATGGATCTCTATGAGTGGAATCGAATAAACAATGCTACGACAAAACGATGCAACTCGGATTGCATGGTTTTGTCATAAAACGGAGTATGGCTCTCACGCATTACTGAAAGGATAATTTATATAGGAGGAAAGAAATAGTGGGAATTTACATACTATTGCTGAAAAAAGAAAATTAGTTTCGGAAACACGGTGTAATTTGTCAAAAAATTTATTTAAATATTTCTGTTGATGAGATTCTATTTAATAGGAGTAGTTCGATCAAGTGAATCAAATATGTACTTGAATTAGGTCTTGTCAAGAGTCTGTAACAGAAGTAGGAGTTATTGAAATATTGTCTCAGGTTGTTTGTGATGTTAACAAAGAATAAAATGCTTCAATGTAAATGAAACAAGAAGTGTGTGGCAATCCCTCTGCTTAGCCCACTGGAGAAATGGCATGATGGTTAAGACATAGTTTACATTCTTCCTTATTTTTTTGGCTAATGTTTTTTAACTAATGTTTCATAATTTATGTTTGCAGCAAATGAGTTTCCCACGTCATTTGAGAGCATAGTGCGGAAGATCCTGAGGTTGCTGTTCCACGTGGTGGCACACCTGTACGCCGCACACTTCAGGGAGGTGGTGTTGCTCAGTTTACACGCTCACCTCAACCTCACCTTCGCACACCTCACCGCCCTCAATAGGTCATTATTACATTTGTTTTTCCTACTCTTAACTCAACAGCCCTCAATACAAGCGATCCAAATTCAGTTGGTCTTTAGAGATGGCCTTGAGTGGCTGTGCCTCCTAGACGATTTATGAAATTCGTTTGTATATTTTAATATTGTGAAATATTTCCATCTTCACGCAATATTAAACTTTATGTGCTGGTGGTAGATGCTACATTAGCCGGTGGCTTTTATATATAGGTGAAAATTGTGTTTCGTTAACCATATTATTGCATTTGATATAAGCAAATATTGATTGATATAAAGTTAATTTGTATTACTTGCAACTATACCTTCTATACCTTCGTCAAGATTAAATCTTCTTCCCCCTTTTTTTTATTTATTTTATTTTACTGATCATTATGCGTATTGCTTTACTGTATTTATACATTATCATGTTGTAGATTACGTAACGGGCATCCATGAAAACAAAATAAATATTTGAATTATAATTATTGTTATGTGTAGACATAGGATTATATGTATTTTCGTATTTCAGCTGACAAGACCATGACACTCGTGATCATGTTTCCAATTTAATAATTGGATAATTATCTGTAAATTTAATAGTTAATTTTTCAATAATTAAATTGGTAATATAATGGTCACAAGCAGTCTTGTCAGTTGAAATTCCAAAATGCATATAATTCAATCAGTGGTGTGTTTATTGATTTTGATTATTTTATCTATTTCAGACGATTTGGCCTCATAGAACCCAAAGAAACGGAGGTGCTCCGTGACCTAGAGATAGCGCTCCGCCTGACGGACGAGGCCCCGTGCGTGGAGGCGGTGATGGGTGGTGTAACGGGGGGCGAGGAGGGATGCGGGGCGCTGGTAGACGGGGATGCGTCGCTGCGGCCCATCGTGGAGCAGCCGGGTGTCCGGTTGGCGGCCGCAGCACCGGCGCCCGCCTAGTGGCCGGCCGCCCTGCTGGCCGCGCTGGCCCTGGCGCCCGGCCTGCTCGGCCTGCTCGGCGTCTGCTGCCTGCCTTATCACGACCTGTGACCCGGGACTGACTTTTGCATTCTGTGATCGGATAGATTGCGCACCCGTGAGCTCTATCTGCTGGTTCGCCCCGTTCCTCTCCGTCTGTCATGGCATGTGATCCTGTTTATCCCCAACCTTGGTAATGTGTCACTGCCCACTTTGATCAACTGACCATGTTTCGTGGAGGCCATGAAGAAAGTGTCAATAGAAATAGTTTCCATCGGATTTATTGAAGTATTTGACCAATTGCCAAGTGTTAGGTGATTACCAGGGGAAACAATGTGAGCAAGTTTGCTGAACTTTTGAGCGACAGAATTTTTGATCTCCTAATTTTTCAATTCAATTTGTAATTCACTACGTCGTAGTCCTTAGAAGGAGCTATTAGACCTACGTATTAGCATGCCACGAGCCTTGCCACTTGTTGACCTGCGGGTTGCTAGCATGGTCATGCGGGCGGCGGACGGGGGAACTGTCTGCCCTATTTAACGAATACGTACGTACCTGACGGGGATAAAGAACATCACGTAAAGTGTATGTCAATTGTCAATCATTATTGTTTATTCCTTTGGAATGGTTTCTCTGTGCAGTGGCAAATGTAATTTGTACTTTAATAAACCTTTAAGTTATTGGATGATGATTCTGAATATCGGATGTTATTGATCTTGTGCCCTGTCAGTGTATGTGATGCGCGTGAGTGTCATTTTTATTTGAACACATCTATTTGCAAACAATTATATTTTCTCAATAGATTTCATTAAATTATTTATATGCTGTAACAATGTGATAACACGTAGAAATGACACCGCCCGCACAGTCTATTATTTACTTTTAAAGAAATCTCGTTTTTGAAATGAGCTAGTGTGATATATTGATTTAATTGCTTAGAAGACCTTCCACGGTTACTAAACTTATCTAAATACTAAAGTTATATATTTTAATTAAATGTAATGTTTGCCTATGAAAAAGATTTAAAAAATGAAAAGAATGAAACGTTATGATAATGGTAAAAGTCTAAATCTATGTAAGTCGAATTTATATATAAATATATATATATATATATATATATATAATTAGATGTAAATATGTAGTATTGAGAGAATAATATGTACGAGTAGACCATTTGGCCAGTGAGCTGGCTGCAATTAGTCGGCTGGAAGTGCTTAGTGCCTGAACATGCCGGTTGTGTGAGCGGTGGTCCTGCCCAGCTCCCGCCGCGCCATGACCTTACAACAAACAACACTTGATTCATTCGCATGGCGGTGAAGCAACAAACAAACAAACAAACCAACCATCTTGTTATCAACCTTGCATTGAATCTAATTACCTATTCCACTACGTATGGGGAATTATTAAATATACATACTTACTTATTCTTTTATCTAAAAGTGTATTATCAAAAAGTGACCTTTAGCAGATTGGTGTGTATAAAAGTATAATTATTCTTTATGGATTTGAATAATCAGAAGTAAAGTGATCTATATTTGCAAACAATGCTATGTATGTATGTATGCGTGCATGCATGCATGCATGTTGAGCGGAGTGTATAGTTGGCGTAGGATACTACGTTTGTTGATCTACTGTTGTATAGAGGTTGACCTAGTACCTAGTTGCTTGTACTTACTATTATAGTGGCTCCTGTAGTTTAGCAACGCATCAATCTTTAAATAGACTAGAGTAATACATGACACCCTAGTGTTTGTTGTTTGGGCATGTGTCTCACATTTCAATACATATGCTGAATGCAAACGTTTGCTGAAATTCTTTATTTTCTATACTAAACACTTTATTTTTCTAATTGAATGTTATAGAGATAACTTTCCTCTTTCTTCTTGCATTGCAATTCTCGCACCGACACGCAATTCAAACAAAGCATTGTGAGCATTGATCCTGCATCGGAGGATTGCAGCCTGCGTAGGATTGTCCTCATCATTTCTACCCCACCCTTACATCTCTAAAGCTAAAATACCTTTCTGTTTTGTGTATTACTCCTGGGCTTAGGACTGGGGGCTGGGGGCTGGGTGGTTGACCTATTCCTCATTATGAGTGTACTTTGTCATCTGTGTTTATGATCTCCTTACTAACGTGATAATTCTCAGAAGAATATTGCAATCCGTCAATTATTGTACGATGATGAATCTGTAAATTTATTTGTAAATGTTATGCCATGAAACAGTTTTCATGCTTCAAGAAAATTCATTTTCATTATGTTTATTCTATAAATGGAAAAGGAAATACGCCCATCCCATAAATTTCAATGAAGTTCTGACGTGACTTTAAGCTTCTTAGCATTAACATTTTTGGTTGTTCCTTATAGCTTTGAAATTGTTTAGTTTTGTAAATTGTAAAGATTGTATTAGTTGCATTGTGATCTGTCTTATATGATTATGTGGCGAGCGCAGGTTTTGTAAATAATGTGTTTGTTGTGTTCGACAATGTGGCAATTCTTTTATCAGTGCTGTGGCAACATTCAGGAAAATGTTCAAAGCTTATTTTTAATCTGTGGAGAAAGGACGTTTCATGTTGAGATGAATTTTTTTCAGTGATATTTATTTATTATTTAAACTGCAACGATGCGAGAACACTTTTTCTTCTATGAGGTATGATTAGAGTTATATTGGCAATAATAAGTTGGGTCGTTTCCTTAATTCTTTCTAATGTCCTCTTGTTGACTAGGGTTTGATGGTTTCTTACAACTGATGTCTTTTTTACCATTAACCAATCTAAATGTGTGTGCCTTTATTGTTAAATATCATACTTTGTTTGAGAAACAGTGCTTTCTGGAACTCTTTTTTTTTATTGCCAATTAAAGCTTTATGTTTCCATAAATATAGTTATAAAATAGTCAAAATAATATGCACCATGCTTTTTTAGCTAAAACCCAAAGTTTTAAATGAACTTTTGAATTATTTAGTTTTGAAGTTTCCATGTATCTATATTTTAGCCACAAATATGTTTTTGTTTTTCTTTGAACAATGTTTCGATTTATTTATTCTTTTTCTGTTGTTCTTGTGTTTCTATCTTGGACATGGTGAGGCTAAAATATCAAATAAAGAACATTTTTATTTACTGTTCCTGTTGAAATATTGTAAATATAGAACCAACCCCTGTCCTGTTGTCAATAATCTCTGTAAATAGTATATCTTTAGGAGAGTACGGTTCATTTTTATCAGTTTTGTGGGAGGGGAATCTACAACCTTCTTGAAAGTGACCAACCCAATAATGAAAAAAACACATTTTCGCAACTACTTTTAGATACAAATTCCATTATATGAGCATTGCATACCTCTGTCCTAAAATCTTTAAATGTTCTTGCCTCTGGTGCTAGCTAAATTGTTTTAATAACTATCAATAGAGTTCTATACAAAATTAATGCATGTTTGTTTCTTTATATGTAACACAAAACCATCCAACATTTAAAAGAAATAGTACGTTAAAAATACATAATTCTTTTAATATTCACTACTGGAATGACTATAGTTTTAAATAGTTTATTTTCTACAAAAACAGGTCACTGTACTTATTTATCGATTGCAGATATGTAATAGAATCCTTACAGATTTGAGTGAAAATAAAATCTTGCCATTTTCCTTGCGATTTTTACATCGGTGAATTTTAGCTTGGCAAATAATCAAAGTCCTTTCTCATTCATGAGTTATGAGTTAATGAGTTGAAGAGTTAAAGAGTTAAAGAGTTACAGAGATTATTGAGCACTGAGGGATGAGTATGAGAGTGAATGGGAGTGGTCCATCGGAGGGTACGAGATGTGAATGGCACAGCATCGTTGCCTCCAGTGAGCAGTGGGCATTCAACTTATATTTGTTATTAAAAGTTTAAGCTAACTGCTCATGCTATGCAAGAAAATTTGTAGCCAATCTGTTCTGTAAAATAAATCTAAAATAAGATGTTATAATGTGGTTTTGTTATTTATTTCTACTCCCCCATTTACCTGAAAATATAAATACAAGCAGAAAAGTTGTTATAAAAGAAAGTCATTTTATTATCTTATCTATGGAACATAAAATCCATGTGGTGAAGCAGCAAAACCCCGCAAACGGCCAACACTGGCGTCAAGAAATTGAACAGTTTTTTCTGTCTAGTTTACATAACATTTTTCAAGAATGGTATGTGCGGGATCACGCCTTGACGTGTTGTGCCGACCTCTTGGGGTTTTTTGTTAATAAACGTGTTAATTTACATTCAATCGGGCTAAAAATTTGTCAGAATACATATTTCAATTAATAGATTCAGTTTTCAATCTTGAAATTATTGTTTTTTTTGTATAATTTACCTTTGAGAGCAATGTGTCCTAATAATATTGTAATCCAATATCGCAGTTAACAAAATAGTTTTAAGTGACACCAATTGCCTGTCGCTTTGCATACCTGCGTCACGAGGGGTCAGATTAATTGAACGCTAGTAATTGATGATTATCAACGTCGTTGAAGGAAAACACCACTTCAAGCAGCAGATAAGTTCCTTAATTCGGTATTTTTGACTTGTCAACTAAATAAATGTCTCTTTCTTACACGTCAACACATACAATATGTCCTTACAGCTTTTGTTTACAAAACAAACTTATTATTGAAATTGAGAACTGTGTCCCGCAACCATTGATATTGAACCGAAGGCAGTTACTATTTTAGGAAAGGTTGTGAAGCATTGAGCTCTGAAAAATATTATGAATAGCATTGAGTGATGAAGGTTAGTCTATCGTTTCAAATATAGGTACCAACTATAGTTTAGGTTAGGATTTTTATTTAGATTTTATTTAGATTTTTATTTTTATTTTTATGAAAGCGCTGGTGGTTGACGGAACACCAGAAGAAGAAACCAAAAAGGTAATTCTGTGAACTAAGAGAACTCGCTTACCAGCCATAGAAAATAGTTAAACACGTAAAACCTCCTCAACAAGGAACAGGAAGTAAAGGAACACAGATACAAAAAAAAAGTCAGACACTTGTGTTTTCTTTTTTAATTTTTTTAAGAGAGATATTTCCTTTCGAATGACCTGACAGTGTTTGAGGGTCTACTGCTGCTATCGCACTAAGCGAAGGATGTTACTTGTGTCGTGATGGAGGAAGCTAAACCAAAACTAATTAGAACTGAGCAGTGTGAAGATCAAATGCTTTGGACACATGGCGGGATAGGAACGATCTAGTACAGTAGTCTGGAACTTTCCTCCTGCAAGAAGCAGGAAATGAGAAGAAACGGGAAGTAAGAAGCAGTGGGAAGCAGAAAATAAAAAGCAGCGGGAAGCATGAATCAGGAAGCAAGAAACAGCGGTTGTGGAATGCATAAAGCAACGGGAAACGGAAAGGAAGAAGCAAAGGGAAACTGGAAACAAGAAGCAGTGGGAAGCAACAACTAAACACAAAAACCAATAAGCGGGAAGCAAGAAGCGATAAGAAGCGGGAAACAAAAAGAAGAGGGAAGCGAAAAACGAAATACCAATGCTTAATCAATTCCTTTATTTCAACTCACTCTAAATTACAATATTGCCTTATAAGGTAGCCATGTATACCGGTCGATTAAACTCCAACCTCCTTCCCACCATCAGAGCACGTGTTCCAAGTCCTAACAAATCATTTCCCTTTGGTGTACCGGTCTCACCGGGACAGGAGTGCTCCTGGCTGGAGTGGTACAATCGTATCGTAGTTTACATAACATTTTTCAGCTGCCATTTTTATTAAATTTGCAACACTGGATTTATTCGTTTGGTGTACTTTTATTTTTTTTACAACTTCCGTGGTTGAGTGATTACGATCCTCGGCTACGAATCCAGAGGTCGCGAGTTTAAATTCCGGCATGTGCAAGTAAATTTTATTTAATCAATTTGGGTTTTTCACAACTTATTAATTAAAAATAATATATAATATATTTTTCGGCGTGAATTCACCATTCGAAATCCAAACATTGTTTCCATCTCCTTCCTCTCCCCACTACCTTCAGCCTCACAAAATACCCCAATTGGGGATGCCACTGGCAATGCTCACTGGCTCCAGACGGTTGGGAGCAATTGGGACTCTTGTGCAGTACTCTCATTATAGAGGTTTACGTTACCACTCCTCCATGAAGCTGTCTGATATTTAAGGCACATTTATTTATAATGTTTGCTTGCGACTCCTGGACCTGTGGTACCACTCAACTTCTACATTTGCCAGAGATCTTTCTGCAAAGGTGGATCGGAATGTTATCTCTGGGAAGTGGTAAGCGTGGTAGAAGCCCTGTATTATGCCGCCCACTCCATTTGATTCTGCGCATGCAGAGCCTTACTGGTAATATATCACTACCAATCTGGTCTAATTTAATCAAATACCGTAGAAATATGACAATAGCGGACATTACATGTACGCTTGGGACTCAAGATCTCACCACAATTTCAGTCCAATATGTCCACCGAAAAATATGTGTTAAGGCAACGACCTGCTGTCTGACCCCCAGATTTCCCGTCAGTCCGGTGAGTACATTTTCTAGAAAGCGTTTGAGTGCGTGCTGCGGATTTTTTTCGACTTTTCACAGACTTCTTAAGGAAAAACAAAAGCAATGAATAGAAACTTAAAATTCAGTCTAAAAGTGAGAAATTAAAGAAAATTTGTCACAATTTATTATATAAGTGTTTTATTCTCTTTCTAATCCACCACACCGAGTGCGACTGGAGAGCGAAAAGTACAAACCTAATTGCCTCTTTAATATTTTTTCATTTATGAGTAAAAAAAGGAGTAAAATCATATGTATGTTACCTATTATTAATTTTTTGAATTTTCGATTTCTATTTTTTTTTTTTTTTATGTGAATACCGCACAAGAGTCCCAACTGCTCCCAACCGTCTGGAGCCAGTGAGACTATGGCATCCCCAATTGGGGAATGTTGTGAGGCTGATGGTATTGGGGAGGGGAAGGAGAAGGGGAAGAGGAAGGTGGGGAAATACCTGGATATTTATATCTGGTCACCAAACACGGCTAAAAGGCCATTTCAAGCAACGTTTCCAATTCTGAATGGTGGTCTTTCACCAGGGCGATACTGAGAGTATCTTCCACTCTGGAACGTGCGCAAATATACCATATATTATTTTTAATTAATTATTTGTGAAACAACACAAATTAATTAAATAAAATTTACTTGTGCACGCCGGGATTTGAACCCGCGACCTTCGGATTCGTAGTCGAGAGCCTTACCTCTCGACCATGGAGGCCGTCAAAATATAAATAATTATTAAAATTATTAATCACAGAGAATATATTAAAATGTATGAAAAAACCAATTCGTACAACTCGGGCCGCTAGAAGGCGCTAATGTAGCACGTTGGTATTGTCATTTCAGAGCATTTGATATAATCAACTTAGTCTAATCTAACAATACTAATCCTATGTAATTTATTTTATTTATTTTTTTTTACTCAAATTTCTGTACCCTTGCTATGTGTTGGGTGTTTCAATTAAATTTTAAAAGTAAACCTTTACGCTGCTGTTTTTATTTTTTTCTACTATAATAGTAACTATTGCCCTGCTATAAGCTTACGTATAAAACTTGTATTATACTTTTTCCTACTATCCTATTTATAATCCTGATGATTTTTTTTTAATACATGCTTTCTAAAAGTCTGGGACATTTAGAATCATTTATAAAAAGAAAAGAATAAGTCTTGAACCGATAAAGGAACCATCTGGTTCTCAAAACGGTTCAGGAATGTGGTGCCTTTGACAGTGTAATGGAACCAATGGCACATACAGTATTAAACATTATTTAGCCTGATTTTCTAATTTTTCCTACTTTATTTCTAAAGTCCCTGCTGTGTTATATACCCGTTTCCCTTTTAAAAGAAAATTTTCCTTAACACCCATGACCTGTGCCATCATCCACTGCCACCTCAGTCCCCAGCTCATCCTCCACTGCCAACATAGTACTATTGTAATCCTCCTCTGCCATCACAATTACCGTGAAATCCTCCACCTCCAAAACGGTGCTCATGCCATCCTCTTTTATAGCCCTTGTGCAATCCTCCACTGCCATCACAATCCTCGTCTGCCACCACAATCCCTGTGCAATCTTCCCCTGCCAAAACAGTCCTTATAATAGTCAAAATAGTTATAAAGCCAGAAAGCCGGATAAATATTTACCAACTCCACTCCCAGTGCATTAAAAACCCTGAATTGCATTGCTGACTTGCTATTATTTCTATCGGATGCAGTAGGTGACCGGGGGGCTGCACCAGGAACCTCTCCTTAAGTGTTTCCATTCCGAAGGGGGGTTATACACTTACCCTGTACCAAATGTAATGGCACACAAACGAACTGTAGGGGGCAGCTGATCCCGATCTGTGGAGAGGGCTGGGAGGGGAGAAAGCACAACTTACCGTTCCCTCTGCAAGGAGGAATGATACTAATGACAAGACCTTATTTACGACTTTGTAATTTGCACATGTAATTTTGCACAAAAACCCAATTCATGCAGAGCTCGATTAGTAGAGCTCGGGGCCGTGTCCGTGTGACGGTACTCGGTCTGGGTCCAGTGAGAGGCACGATGAGAGTCCGATGGGGGTCCAAGTATGTAGATCAGAAGTCAGAGCGAGCGAGTCAGGCAGTCGAGGGACCGGGCGCCTTGTCAAGTGGGCGGTTGAAGGCTAACTTTCCGGATCTGGTTTTCTTAAGGTGGTCTTCGACGCGCAAAGTCCCCGCGCTCTGCGCCTCTCCGACAAACCCCTCTGTCACACCACCGTACTGCTGACGTTTTTATTCAAGTCATTTTCGGTGATGGGACACACCCCGCCAGTCACACAATATATTTACATTCACAAAGGGGTCGGAAATCGGGTGCGTTCACAGACAGTGAAGCAATATTCATTTTCCATATGACCTGATTTCCTTACAAATTAGATTAATAACAACAATCTACACAAGTGGAATATAACAAATGTGAAGACGAAAATGGCCACTTCAAAATATTCTGGAAGAGGCGAACACGTCCGACACATACACCAAATGAGAGTTTTGCGCAATATCTGCAAATTTTTTAACATTTTTATTTTTTTTTTATTTTCAATACATATTTTTTCATTATCGCTCCTGGCTCCATTTTAAAATAATTAGTGTTTTTGTTAAAGCTATCTAGATGAAATTTGACATACAAACGTGTATCAATAACTTAAATCTTTTGTACTTCGCGAAATAATTTTACCACTTTTGATAAAAAAGTTATTTTTGATAAAAAAGTTATTTTTGATAAAAAAGTTATTTTTGATAAAAAAGTTATTTTTGATAAAAAAGTTATTTTTGATAAAAAAGTTATTTTTGATAAAAAAGTTATTTTTGATAAAAAGTTATTTTTGATAAAAAAGTTATTTTTGATTTAAAGTGTATGTTTTAAAACATAATCCAATTTGTTTATGGGATCTAATACACTCTGATCTCTAATCTCTGATGTATGGCAGTGAGGCATGGAACTGGCAGAGGAAGGATGAAAGTAGACTGAATGCTGTAGAAATGAGATCTCTGAGACGAATGTGTGGTAAAACCATATATGATCGTGTGAAAAATGTTGAGATTCGTAAAGAATGCAAGGCTGATGTAAGCGTAGTGAGCAAGATTAAGAAAGGGACGCTTAGATGGTTTGGGCATGTAGAGCGAATGAATGACGAAAGGAGTGTAAGGAGAATATATGACGCGAATGTGAATGGAAGAAGAAGCCGGGGACGTCCAAGGAAGACGTGGCACGATCAAGTGAATCAAATACTTGAGTCGGGCCATGTCAGAAGTCGGAATAACAGAAGAGAATGTATGAGACGTTGTATGAAAGTGAATGAAGCAAGAAGTGTATGCCAAGATCGAGTTGTTTGGCGGTCCGTCGTCTCTGCCTACCCCTGCGGGGAAACGGCGTGATGGTTAGTTAGTTAGTTAGTTAGATCTAATACCAAAGCTGTTCCACGCTTCTAAGATAATCTCAAGTGGTCTTCCCAGACAAAAAAGGTCCCACTGAAACATTTGTGCATCTTAGAGTAAAAATATATATTACTCTAAGATCTCACTATGAATATTGCTTCGATATATGTCTCATAATAATAAATCAGAAAAAATCCTTTTCACCGATGCCTTTAAAAATGTGTGCTTTTCCACTGACGCCTCCAACAATAAAGGAGGATACTGAAATAAGATCTTTTCAATTTTACCATTGTGTGTCGGACGCCTTGCCGCCTACCTTTTGATTAATAATGTTAATGTTGTGTGTATTGTAATTTGTGTTATGTATTGATAATATTGTGTTTAGTTTATAAGAATAAATATAAATTTACGGGACCGGAACCATCAAATAAAGATTTGGAATTACATGACTGGTCCGACCCCACTAGCCAAACATTTTCTGATAAATGACAAATAAACTGACAGAGCGAGATGACGTGGTACGAGGGAGACAGGTGATGTCGGGTGAACTTTCACGGCGCTGCTCGACGCAGATTCCTGTGTCGATGGCGCCGTGAAAGGCCAAATTGGCGCTCGGCGTAACGCCTGGTTGGCATTAATATAGAGGCCGAAAGGCGAATTCGGCAGTCAGCCAGCGACACTTCAACCGACACCACCTCTGCTTCCCCGACCGCTCTACCTCACTCTACTTCGAATCAACTTACCTTCTTTCTACCCTGACCACCGCTGACTCTTAGACCACCCCCCGGACTACCAACTCACTGGACTCAGATCACCACGGACAAGGCCCACAGAGCAGCACTCGAGATTTCTCACATTGTATTTAACCAAATATGTGTTTATTTTATTTCAGTCGGATAAATCAACACACGAATAAGTGTTTAAACACGCCTGAGTATTTAATCCTTTTTAAGTAGTTTCCCTTTCTAAGAAATTGCTGAAAAGTGTTCAACATAGGTATTTTACATAGTACTTACGCATTCACGTCGCGATAAGTGTAGTTTTTACCGTTTAACAGCAATTTGCAATTGTTATAATGTTTTCAAACGTTAAACTTTGGAAAGAGAATAATGCAAGGATTGCCAAGGGCGTGTGGACAGGAGTGTGTGGAAGATACTGGAATGCTTTGTGCATGCGATGCAGATGGATGAAAGGGAGCGTGTCAGGAGTGTATAACCCGGAAGTGAATGGTAACAGAGTTCGTTGACGCCCGAGGGAGACAGCGCGATCTGATGCAACGGGTGTTTAAGTCGGGTTATGTCAGGAGCCGTTATAACTGGAATAAGTATGAAACGATGTGCGTGTGTGGGCGAGGCGGGGAGTGTGTGCCGGGACGGAGTGATGTGGTGGTTTGTCTCATTTGCAGGAGGACTAGTTGGTAAAATCCACAAAGAATCCAGAAAAGCCCAAAAGAGCCAAGAAGGGACGGTAAGAAGCGAGAAAATGTAAGAAGAGTCGAGAAGGGGCAAGAAGATGCAAAAAGAGCCCAGACGAGCCAAGAAGAGCCAAGAAAAGCCAATAAAAGCCAAGAAGAAACAAAATAAGCCAAGAAGAAATAAGAAAAGCGAAGAAGAGACAGAAAGCTTTAAGAAAAAGGAAGACACAAGAAAAAACGAACTCAATCATTTCCTTTATTCCTGCCCATCCTAAATTTCAATATTGACTTATTAGGTTGCCATGTATACCGGTTGAATAAAATCCAACCTCCTTCCCATCCTCAGAGCACGTGTTCCAAGTCCTAACAAATCAGTGCCCCCTGGTTACTGGTCGCACTGGGACAGGAGTGCTCCTGGCTGGGATGATACAATCGTATCGTATCGTAGTTAATATAATTTTATAAAGCTAATGAGACAATTTGTAATATTTTTCTTAGTCGTCCCCACTAGGAGTTCCTGTACTGGGGCGGACTAGGTTTTATTTAAAAAAAACTGTTTGATTTTAAGCTCCTACGAAGTTATTTTCAAGGTGCAGGATAACTCCTCTTTTTTGTTAAAACATTCATAGCAAAAATATTTTGGATGTTAGGTACTGCAAAAGATTTGATTTTTTTTTTGGCGTTCTTATGGATATATTTAAAATATGTCTTTTTAATACCTTTTTGGGTTTTAAATAATTGTTTCATATGGTTAGTAGTTGCCGATCCCCACCCTAGTATACCATATTCGATGCGGGAGTGGCATTGCGCATAGTAAACCTTTTTAACATCATTTTGACATAACATATGCCGGATGCTTTTAAAAAAATATGTGTATTTTGTGAGTTTCCTTGTAATATCATTTATGTGAGTGTCCCACCGAAGGATTTTGTCTATTCATATGCCAAGATATTTTATACTTTCTGTATGTGTAATAAGGGGGCAAGAACATTGCGAAAAATTGCTTTGGCATTTGTGTAATTTTAGATTGGATTCATTCCCTGGTTGTATTCTTGTGTCAATTGAAAAAGTTAAGTACTTTGTTTTACTTACATTCAACGTGAGTGAGTTGGTTTTTAACCATTTTGTAGAACGATGAGTCAGAGGCGAGATCAGTTGGTTTTGAAGGTGTTTAATTATTTTGTTTGCGATAAGATAATTTCCTGATGATGTTTGAGGTGAGAAAATTTACCACTTTATTTATTTCAATGTGTGTTAATATATTTTAAGTGTGGTATGATATTTTAAGGTACGTAAGTTAAATTATGATATGATATGACGTGCTATTTAAGTATAAGTTAAATAAGGTATGTTATACCATACCATATTATGTTATAAGTTATAAGCTATATTACGTTATGTTAAGATATAAGCAACATTATATTAAGTTATGGTAAGTTGCAAGTTAGAAAAGCTATGTTATATTACGCTGTAGTAAGTTAAGTTTAGTTATGATATGTTATGGGTAGGTAAGTAGTCCATGGAAGGGAATGGCCGACACAGGTGTCGATGAGGCTCGCTATCCATCACGCCGCCAACCCTTCGGTAGCGCGAAGAGGAGGAAGGAACGTGAACAATGTCGGATTGGCACGTGGAACATCAGAGGAGGGATGGAAAGAAAAATTAATGAAGTATGTGATACGATGGTAAGGAAAAGTTTGGATGTACTCTGTATAACAGAGAGTATGAGGAAGGGGAGCGGTACGATGCAACATTGTGATACGCTCGTAATCTGGTCTGGGAGACCAGATACGGAGAGGGCGTGTCAAGGAGTTGCAGCGTTACTGTCTCCTAGAATGGTAGAATGTATGTTGCAATATGAATGTGTAAGTCCGAGAATAATGTGGATCCGATTCAAAATCGGGTTGACAAGAGTGTTTTTAGTAATATGCTATGCTCCTGTCAACTCTGAAAACGATGAAGTGAAAGATGATTTTTGGAGTGGTGTGAGCGATGTGATGAGATTAAAAAATATGAATGAAAGGATTATAATGGCAGGAGATTTAAATGGATGGGTGGGAGTTAGACGGGATGGATTTGAGTCAACCTTAGGTATATTTGGGGATAAAAGAACAAATGATAATGGTAACAGAATGCTTGAAGTATGTTTAGAGTGGAACCTTTTTGTATCGAATACCTTCTTCAATCATAAAGGTATCCACCAATATACGTGGGAAAGAGGAAATGAAAGGTCAATGATCGATTTTGTGGTAATTGACTCTAGGTTGCGAGCCGTCACCACAGACACAAGAGTTTTCAGAGGGGCTGAGGTAGAAACCGACCATTTTCTGGTTGTGTCGAGAGTAAATCTCTTCCGCGGCTGGCGCTCTAAAGTGAAAGTGGTGTCGACTCCAACTAGAGTCAGAATAGAAAAACTGCAGAACGATAATGTAAGAAGTAAGTATGAAAATTGTGTAGAGATGAGATTGAATGATAAGGATATGAACGGTCTGAGCATAGACGAAACATGGGATCACATAAAAGTGAGCCTTTGTGAATCTGCTAGAGAGGTATGTGGGATAAGTACGCAAGGTAGGAAGAAAGTGATGCATGGTGGGATGATGAGATTAAAGCACTGGTCTCAGAGAAGAAGAAAGCGTGGTTATGTCTGATAGCGACTGGCAGTGCTTCTAGCGAAGAGAGGGATAGAGCGAAAGAAGTTTATAAGGGATGCAAGAAAAGAGTACGTGCTGGAGTGAAAGAACGAAAGAAACGCCTGGAAGAGGAAGAGGGGATCAAAATGACAAACCACTTCCAAGAAAACATTAAACTGTTTTGGAAGGAAGTCAAAAGGTCCCGGAATGGTCCAGAAAGCGGATGTGTGAAAGTGATAAAATCGAAAGATGGAAAAATGCTGACGAATGAGAAAGATATAAAAGAGAGATGGATGAAATACTTTGAAGAGGTCTTCGAAAGCAACCCGAGTGATAGTGATTCCAGTGGCGAGTCAGGTATGAATGACGATGGCGTGAATGTTCCCAAAATCAGCATGGATGAAATTAAAAGATTAATTAAATGTATGAAGAATGGTAAGGCTGTTGGTTTCGATAATATTGCTGCTGAATACTTTAAAGGAGATAGCCGTATAATTCTCACATGGTTATGCAAACTTTTTAACCAGTGTTTAGAGGAGGGTTACACCCCATTAGATTGGAGAAGGGCTGTGATCATGCCTCTATACAAAGGTAAAGGGTCACGCATGGAATGTGGAAATCACAGGGCTATTAGCCTGCTAAGTTCAGTTGGAAAGCTGTATGGTAGGATATTGATTGAAAGGGTACAAATGAAAACAAAGGATAAAATATGGGATGTGCAAGGTGCATTTATGAGCGGAAGGGGATGCATGGATCAGATTTTCTCGCTGCGTATGCTCACAGAGAAGTTTCTGGCAAAAAACCAGAAACTTTTCTGTGCTTTTGTAGATCTACAAAAAGCATACGACCGAGTTGACAGAAAAAAGTTATGGAAGGTGTTGTCCAAGTATGGAGTGAATACAAATCTTATACAGGCAATCGCATCTCTATACGAGGGAAGCGTTGCATGTGTTAGGGCAAACGGTGATTTTACGGGGTGGTTTGACATCACAAAAGGTGTTAAGCAAGGCTGCGTAATGTCACCGTGGTTGTTCAATCTATACATGGATAATTGTATGCAAGAATTGAAAGAGGTGGGCTTGGGCGCAAAAATGAGTAGTCTGCAAGTTTGTTGCCTGTTGTATGCTGATGATGCAGTGCTGATTGCTAATAGTATAGAAGATCTACAGTCCCTCGTATCTAGGATGAACGAAGTATGTATGAAGAATGAGCTAATGATGAATGTAAGTAAGTCTAAAGTCATGGTGTTTGAAAAAGAGAGTACGAAGACAGTGTGCAATATAGTTGTGAATGACGAATACTTGGAGCAGGTAGACGAGTTTGTGTATTTGGGAAGTATGTTTACGAGAGATGGAAAGACTGATAGGGATATTGAAAGAAGGGTGAATGCAGGAAACTCCATTAACGGAGGACTGAACGCGGTTGGCGCAAACAAAAAAGTTGTCCAAGGAAGCGAAGCTAGCAGTGCACAATGGAGTGCTGATACCAACCTTGATGTATGGCAGTGAGGCATGGAACTGGCAGAGGAAGGATGAAAGTAGACTGAATGCTGTAGAAATGAGATCTCTGAGACGAATGTGGGTAAAACCATGTATGATCGAGTGAAAAATGTTGAGATTCGTAAAGAATGCAAGGCTGATGTAAGCGTAGTGAGCAAGATTAAGAAAGGGACGTTTAGATAGTTTGGGCATGTAAAGCGAATGAATGAAGAAAGGAGTGTAAAGAGAATATATATGACGCGAATGTGAATGGAAGAAGAAGCCGGGGACGTCCAAGGAAGATGTGGCACGATCAAGTGAATCAAATACTTGAGTCGGGCCATGTCAGAAGTCGGAATAATAGAAGAGAATGTATGAGACAATGTATGAATGTGAATGAGCAAAGAAGTGTATGCCAAGATCGAGTTGTTTGGCGGTCCGTCCTCTCTGCCTACCCCTGCGGGGAAACGGCGTGATGGTTAGTTAGTTAGTTAGTTAGTTTGTTACTGATCTAAGTTTAAGTAAATTTTCTGGGTTCGTACAAACATCCTCTTCTATTTTTTCTTCATTAGTTAGGGATTCATTAATATCATTTGCTAGTTTTGGTTCAACGTTAATAAAAAACCTATTAATGTACGAGTACTAAAGAAGTTTGTCTGGGTGATCTGCAAATGATGTAGGAATCATGTCTATGTTTAATTCTTGAATCAAGTACTATCTAGTTTACCGTTTTGCATTAATAATAATTTAATAAAAATAATAGTTTCACTAAATTGTAAAGCCGCTCATCTCAACACAGGACTATACTAGTGAGATGAATGGCTAATGTTTTTGATTTTGTTTTTAAAATTTTTGAATAAACAAATAATAGTAGTAATAGTTAATTTCTATAGCACAGTTTTATAAAGGTTCATCTTAAGTGCGCTTTATACTAACTGACCTAACATAATATAATTAGAAAATAACAGATTTACTTTTATGTATGCAAATTAAAAGTATCACTTAAAATATTCATGAGCAGCTTACTTACATGAACATTTAAAAATATTAATTAATGATTGACTGCTGGCTGAAGATTTGCAGTTAAAACGATAGAAACTAATATCAGGATAGGTAAGTAGGATTACAAGAGTGTTACTGAAAAGGGCAAAAGGAACATTAAGAGTCACGGTTGTTTCGCGATTTTATGGGGGGACCCTAGTGACCCCCACCTTCAGTATGTTAAATTTTATCTTCAGGTAAGTACGTAAAGGTTAATAAATTGAGTAAAGTTTTACCGTTTTATTTTTAAATAATACTTTGATTAAAATTAATTACAATAAGAACCAATTATTTCAGTTGGTGGAGACACCAAATAGGTTTTTTTTTTTATTATTTAAAACCCAAACTATAAACCTATGCAATAGCTTATAGGTTCTTATTTTGGGTTATTTAAACATAGGAATAATGGTTATATGACGTCGGGTAGGGTAGGGTTAGTAAACAGCACCTACAAAATTTGAACCCAAACTATGAACCTTAGAATCTATTTTATAGGTCCCAACTGAAACAGTTGTTTCTAATTTTAATTAAGTTCAATCCATGTGCTATTTCAAAATAAAAATTCGCATTGAGAATGCCATACTAATGTAAAACTTTACTTCCACTTCATTAGTAATTTTTTTTTTCAATAAATAACATTGTTTTATGTTGTGATCAATTTTAATGACAGAAGTGTAAAAAACGCAATGGAAATACCACTGTCAAAATATCTCAAATTCCGTATACATGGTTCTTTCTTATGATGGCAGAACATTTATCAACATATTTAATAATTTGTAATTAGGTGATACAATTTAAATGAGGATGCTGTAAATTTTAGGTGTTGTATATGTAAAGTGCATTCGTATTCCCTGTCCTGTTGGCTTCCACACAAGCGGGTGGCCTAATTGCTGGGTGGCCCGACAGAAATTGTGTTTTGCCGCCACAAGGCAGATTTCACCAGTGGTCATATGAACATAGCCGGGAGCGTACGTCCCATGGCCCCTAATTACTATATTTGTCAGTAATCATATGAATGTCAGCGGAAGCGCACGCACCTTACGCGAACACCCCCGTGTTCAACGCAAATACAAAAACGTCGTGCTGACTCCCGACAGACTATTATATTGATATTAATAATCCAAGAAAAAGAACATCTATTTTATTTACCTTTTGCTTAATTGGGGGTTATAGATCACATATGACAAAATACAATTTTATTTTACTTATTACAAACAAAAATCCTTAGTAATCCAAAAAACATATCATATATGCCGACTTCCGACCGATTAATAATGCGCTCTCGTAGCTGCCGGCAGCTTTTTTTAGTCGCTCCTAGTTCATCTGGGAAATATCGGGAAGTTCTATTTTTTTCCGGTGTTAAAGTAGCGTAAAATAACCGCAATAATTTATAGGTTACAGTTATAAAAATCATATAATTGTAGTGTGGCCGTTTCGGACTTAAATCAAGTTTATAATAAAAAATCAACTAAAACCCAAATATTTTAAGTTCAAATCTGTCACGTTGTTCTAAATTAACCCAAAAGCATGGGTCGGTCAAAGGCGTTCGACACATGTGCTTGTTAAAAGACCTTTGCCTGTTAAAAGTGTCCCAAAGTGAATGATTTACAATGTTATTCTTTGAACTTTTTTTATTGCTCCTAAAATTTTTAATTTTCTATCTACAGAATGTAAGTGTCCAAACATATTATCTTTAAACACATACAAAAATGAAAAAAAAACTGGATTAAAACCAAAATGAAATAAAAAACTGGATTAAAACCAAAGATATCAACCCTTTCCTGCTATAACTGTATATTTTCCCCACTTTTCTTTCTTTGTTTTTCGATTTGTTTTCTTATCTAACTTAAAATCTTTTATTTAACTAACCTTCAACATTCATGTATTAATACAAATAAACCAATATACTGCAACTAACTGATACCAGGTATACCCACGCACTGGCCTTACCTATGTGGGATTTTTTGATTTATATACATTACTCATAGGTTGTTCAGATGTATTTATAATTTAATGTTTAAAAAAAAAACAACAACAACAAAATGTTTATAATCATTGTACCTTATTTGTGTGAATGTATGTTTCAAAAAATGAATTAATAAATAAAAAAATAAAAATAAAGAACTATGGTGATTGTAAACAATATCGTATACGAAATAAAAACATTTGACGAGAAGATCTTCTGTTGTCACGGCGAACTGAGTTCTGACCTCCAGTTCACGGAGCAGATCCGGTGCATCATGCGGCCCACGGACGTGCCCGACAAGGCTGCTCTGCGACCTGCTGTGGTCCGACCCCGACAAGGATACCACCGGCTGGGGCGAGAAATAGACGTCACGCTGATGTGCTCTTTCCAGATCCTGAAGCCGGCCGACGAGCGCCACCTGGCGTACGGGCAAACCAACACCAAGCGTCCCGTCACCAACAAAGACAAAGAAGATTGGAAGAAAGGATCAGTACCCCCGGCCCCAGTCCCCACCCGCCGCCCAACTTCACATAACTCCTATCATTTGTATTAGCGTCTTGCAATATATCATAAGGAATAAATACAGTTAGCTTCTTTTTTTTTTCAATTAAACATGTATGAAAACTTAGACCAAGCCGTATTTAATTTTGATAATCTAACTGCATCTCTTTATATGGTCTATAAATAATGTGTAATGATAGTGTAAAAAAATGTCATAGATTTAATATAGGAATAATGTAAGAATAGGAAGTAAGATTTGTACAGCGTCCTTTAGGTGATTTTTCACAAAAACGGCGCAATAAAAATCATCCGATTATTATTATTATTATTATTCCATAATACGGGCATGTGCCTAGTTTGGTAGTCGAAAATAATCTAAAGTTTGTACCAAATGAATAAATAAAATTAAAAAATATACCTATCAACTTTTCGAACCATGAGACGGACTTGTTCCGATGCGTGTTTCTTTAGCGAATTACCAGAGGAAATTAAAATCGAATTAAAATTGATAAGACGGTGGTTAGTGCAGTCGGTATAATTGTAGGAATAATTCAATAAAACTAGATAGACAAGTACTTAAATCTACTTGTAAAGTCTTTGTACTTAAAATTAAAAAATTACTTCGTTAAATCTACATAAAAGGTTGTATTCTTAAAATTAGAGGTTCACTGGCTTATTTGTACGAAAAAGTTGTTTCTTAAAGTTAGAGATTCACTTGGCTGACAGGGTGGAAGAATTATCATGAGAGTCAGAGGCACTTCCCTTTACTGATGGCTGTCCAGGGTCCAGTGGCTGCTTTTTATGCAGAGTCCTTGCGTTCGCACTAGGTATCCAAGTACCTCCGGATCGGGAGTAGGTACAAACGCGGCGATCTGATTACCTGGGCGGTCTCCGGGGTTTGATCTCCGAAGGGCGAAGATCAGTAACTTCCTGGGCAGAAGCGGGGGTTCACTCGCGGTGCAGAGCCTGGGCGACTTCTGCAATTAGATCTCCGAAGTGCGGAGATCGTACTTCCTTCTGGGACGGAAGCGTAACACTCACTCGCGGTACAGAGCCTGGGCGACTCTGCCGTAGATCTCCGAAGGGCGGAGATCGGACTTCCTTCTCGGATGGAAGCGTAAAACTCACTCGTCATCAGAGGACCTGGGCGGCCTCTCCGAGGAGCGAGAATAGGAACCTTCCTGGTCGGAAGACTGAACCCGACTGTCCTCTCGTCAGAGAGCCCCTGTTACCTGTCTACCTGTAGGGATCTTTTTATGACCCGTATTGGTTGGCGGGCCGCTCTGCAGGGCGACTCATTTCCTTGAGGTCTTTATTGCTGTCCAATAAAATCTCAAAGGAAATGCCGACTTTCTAAAATAGTAATTAAGGTTGGTCTATTTTACGATGTAGTACTTTACAATCGTTTCCGGCTTGACCAACAATAGGCTCGGCTAGCCTTTGTGCTAATTTATTTTGTCTCGGAATTATTATTACCTGAAATGCACATTTTAGAAACTAAGTATGTCTGTGAATTTGGTCATTTCTTATAGGTATTACAAAAGGATATATCAAAGTCACTAAAAATTATAATTAAAATATTCGTGAATCTAAGGATTGTATCGAACTCCGATATGCATAATTTTTTCATTTTAAAACGATAAATAAAGTGCGATTTCCAAAGTGAAATTTCACATTCTAAGACCGATTCACTCAGCCGAGACAAGGAGTATTGCCATTATTGCCGAGTTAAAAAACTAGAAACTTGATTAATATATCTTTGCCGTCGGCCACATTGCTGGCCCGCCCGATGGCAGCCGCTACACGCTGGGTTTTTACCAGAAATACTAGGTCTAGTAATGGCCCAGCGTTCCGTTCTCCTTTCCTGAGGCCACGCCTCTTTTTTCCAGGAATTTGCCACCACACGGTTGGTTTTGCCCATTTATGGCGAAATCACTGGGCCACCCGCGTGGAAGCCACTTTAAAATCGTCCTGTCCCCCACTATTTCCTCCTCGACTTAGTTAGACCCACATTGACACATTCTATCCCAGTATTTAGATTAATTAATTTTATTAAATTCTGTATTACATACCTACAAACACAAATTGAGCACAATTTATACATTTAAATATTAATTGTAATAATATTCAAATATATATTATAAACGTTGCAGGAAAGCAATATTGCTGTAACATCCAAAACCAATAAAAAACGCAGGATTTTGAGGCTTATATATTAATTAAAAGACGTAATATTGACAAAAGGAAGAATTTTTCCAACGTCGTACAGGTCTTATTTTTCATTGTAGAATTACGGGTCCCAGAGAGATCGACGCAGAAAAAAAAGTGGAATTGTGTAAACAGAGCATTTTTGTGGGTAGTGGGGGTTACAGTAGTACTGCTTTCAGAATTATATTGCATTTTATGTGGCATCAGATTCATTAAATCTGTTAAGGACTTAATCCTAAATTGAAAATATCATCCTTGCCCAAACAATTCACTTAAATATAATATAAACACATAAATTAGACAAAACAAGATTCATTTAAACGTCGAAAGTCAATGAACCATCATTATTGTCCTCAATTTCATCAACAATATGATCGACATTCCAAAATTTTTGCTCGATACCAATAATATGTTGAACAAAAATAATTCCAATGCTCTGGAATAACATTTTTACTGTCATTGTGTGTTGAGGTTGGTGTACCATTTATAAAAATAAATACAACTGATCAATACCAATATCCAGAGATTTTAAACAGTTAAAGTATCTATGAAAAATGCATTGTTGTATTTCAAATAGCTATAAATAATATACATAATGATTAACGCCTACCTGTTCTCTTTTGTTCTTTACAATTGGTGAAAATGAATTCGACTGAACGTCAATTTTATTACACCGTACGAACGGGATAATATCTTGCGAGTAAACGCGAGTATGGGCGGAGTCACATCGCCACGGCAGCCGTGCGTGGGTGATAGGAGGGTGTGTATGAGCAGTAGGAACCAAATTTGAAACTAGCAAGTCGATCTTAAGTTGAACCGAGAAGATGATAACTTTCAACACTCGTGTGTTACTGTTACTAACTTCTTGATACAGTCTGACATTTAAAAGTTGAGAAAAATTGGGGGCGCTGCGATTGTTTAAATTTTTTTAAATCACAACACCAAGGTGGCTCATGGGAAAACTAAAGAACCTTTAAAAAAGCACAATAATTCAAAGAATTTTTTTTACTTTAACGAAACGGTTTTCAGAAATTAGCGGCACTTTCCGAAAATAGATGATACTACATCATATTCTAAGACATTTTTTTTTCTGTAAACTTTTTTTTTTATTTAACTTTTTGCAAGGAAGATAATTAAATGGAAAGGCGATTTTTTCATATTTCTGAAATGTATGTATGAAAATACCCATTTATTAGATGGCAAATCAAAATTAAAAAATCTAATTCACAGATCAAAATTATAAATTTAAAAAAAAAACGCTAACATAATCGAGATATCAACCCCTTGGAATAACAAGTTTCCATATGACACAGCAATGCCATGCGATAATGTGCTCTGAGGAGAGTAACTATAAGGCTCATTATCGCATAACATTGCCATGCCAGATGGAACCTTATTATTCCAAGGGGTCGATATGTTATTTTGGATGGTTTCCAAAACGAACTGTCAAAATTTAAATGTGAATTTTTTTTAATGTGTCGATTAAATTTTAAAGACAAATTGAGTAGCACGGTGGTGCCACAGTAATAAAAAAAAATTGTTGTCATTGTCAAGATATACATTCATAATAGTATAATTCATATATATCGACGGTTCCAATGTGTAAATTGGTAACTTTGCATAAGAGGTGTAGTAGTTGCAACAATATGTTTTCTAATTAAATAAATATTTTTATTTAATTAATTTGTGTTGTTTCACACATTAATTTCATTTAAAAAATAATATGTAGTATATTTGCCCACGTTCCAGAGTGGAAGATACTCCCAGTATCGCCCTGGTGAAAGACCACCATTCAGAATTGAAACGTTGCTTGAAATGGCTTTTTAGCCGTGTTTGGTGATCAGATCTGAATAGCCAGATATTTCCCCTTTTCCCCACCTTCCTCTTCCCCTTCTCCTTCCCCTCCCCAATACCTTCAGCCTCACAACATCCAACAATTGGTAATGTCATAGTCTCACTGGCTCCAGACGGTTGGGAGCAGTTGGGACTCTTGTGAGGTATTCATATAAAAAAAATAAAAAAAATAGGGGTTTATGCAAAATATCAAAAACAACACTATTTCTTTATCTCAAAAATAATATAAATATAAACGTGAAACTCTAAACACATAGAAACGAAAATTTACATAGTTTTAATAAGGAGATACCATTTGCACATCTGACATTGTTCGTTGGGACCGTCGATATATGCCTATAACAAAATTATATTATGTTGCTACAGAAAGTAAACCATGAAATCATTGGTATTGATATGACGGTGCGTCGGGCAGTTGGTATTTTTCTAGGAATAACGCAAAAAGGGAGGAACAGAAAAGCGATTTTAGGTAGTTACAAGTAATTTATTTTGATAGTCGTGGGGTTAGTCTTAAAACTAGAGTTAATCTTAATTAGACCTAATAAATCCAATAAAACTAGATAGGCAATTACTTAATTCTACTGTTAAAGTCTTTGTACTTAAAATTAGAGGTTCACTGGCTTAGGCAATTACTTAATTCTACTGTTAAAGTCTTTGTAGTTAAAATTAGAGGTTCACTGGCTGACATTGTGGGAGGAATTATCATTAGAGTTAGAGGCACTTCCCTTTTTGGTGATGGCTGTCCAGGGTCCAGTGGCTGCGTTGTATGTAGAGTCCTCGCGTTCGCACTAGGTATTCATGTACCTCCGGATCGGGAGTAGGTGCAACGCGGTGATAATCAGAGGCCTGGGTGGTCTCCGATGTTGATCTCCGAAGGGCGAAGATCAGTTACTTCCTTTTGGGATGGAAGCGTAAGATTCCCTCGTCGTCAGAGGACCTGGGCGGCCTCTCCAAGGAGCGAGAATAGGAACCTTCCTGGGCGGAAGGTTTCACTTGGCTGTCTGTCCTGGGCGGACTACTGCAACCGACTCTCCGTCCTGGGCGGACTCTTGCAACGACTCGTGCTTCCTCGGTGGAAGACTGCACGCGACTCTGCTTCCTGCGCGGAAGACTGCACCCGACTTTGCTTCCTGCGCGGAAGACTGCACCCGATTGTCGTGCTTCCTCGGTGGAAGACTGCACCCGACTCCTGCTTCCTCGGTGGAAGACTGCTCCCGACTGTCTCCTAGAGCCCACTGTCCTTCTGTCTACCTGTAGGTATTATCTTTTAACCCGCATTGTTCAGCGGCCTTTGTTCCGTCAGGCGGCTCAATTCCTTTGAGGTGTTTATTGCCGTCTCATAAAATTCCAAAGGAATTGCGGACTTTCCCAAAATAGCAATTAAGATTATATTATTTTAGTTACGATTTTTCTAACAATAGGTTCGGCTAGCCTTTGTACTAAATTCATTTTATGGCCGGTCTAATCTGGGAATTCCTATTATTTAAAATGCACATTTTAAATCTAAATATTTCGGTGAATTCGGTCATTTATTTTAGGTGATTACAAAAGGCTGTATCAGTATCAATAGAAAAAAAATTGTTTTGATGTTTTTTTATCTTGCAAATCTAATATCTAATTGCGCAGCCATACATTCCTAGTCCAATGTACCATATTTTTTTGCTTTGTATCTACACCTCCTACCCCTCCCGTTTATTCAAAACATTATTCGATCATTTTGACGTTTTGAAGTAGTAAATTTCGATTATGCCCTTATGTTTCAATTATGCCCGTAAGTGAACTGGTATATCTATGGTAAAAGTGACAGATGACAGCAGTATCGCCAGAGAGTTATATATCTATGGTTGCCAGTTCCCAGTATCGTGGTTTTATTATTGTTTCAAAATAATAAAGAGTTGAAGAATTTTCGTTTTAAAATTGTATCTAATGTGAGACAATGTTTTCAAGAAAAATTCCTGGTACCAAAGCATCACAACAAAATTCTCAATTGCTGGTTTCCTCAGGAATACCTTCTTTAGATCATGTTGTTGGTAAGTTTGTCGAAAACTATATCTGAATTCATTCCTTCATATTTCCATCGTTCTTCACCTTTTTTTGGTGTAAACTTTCTTCATTCTAATAATGCTGTATTGCTGTATTGACGAATGGCGATTTTTTGACATATTTTTGCGCACTTTGTTCAAAACGGTATAATCGTTCTTGTGTAATAAAGTTGATTTTAATATTATGTTGAATCAGGAATCATTAAGTATTCATATAACCACTTCATTCTTAATACGCACAAAATTAATGAAACACATTTTTATTCGTTTAATTACAATGGGGAACAACTATTGCAGTCACCGGAGAAGCAAAATACAGGCGGACCTCAACTTTCGCACATGATTGGTTCCTGAAAATGTGTGCGAAAGTTAAATGTTCGAAAGTAGAGGGATGTAAAAAAAATGGTAAATTATTAACTTCACAATAATGTTTTACTGATGGTATGAAATGTGAAGTGAACCAATCTTTAAATATTAAAGCAGTAACCCAGGCTTTTTTATTGAATTTTCAAATGACTGGAATTTTTTTTTAATCTTTCCCTTTCAATGCTCTAGGATTTTCTGCTTGATAAGCTAACATTGGCTTCAATTTTAAATCACCAGCTAAATTTCCACCAAGAAGCAATGTCAATCGGTTTTTAGCAGGTTTATGACCAGAGGCAACTGATTCGTTCTTTGATAAGAATGTACGATTAGGCATCTTCTTCCAAAATAAACCAGTCTCATCTACATTGAATATTTGACAAGAGGTATATTCACCATCTTCAATAAGTTTGGACAATGACGAAATAAAGTCTTTTGCAGCATCTTCACCCGCATCAGCTGATTCTCCAGTGAATTTAATATTGCATAAAGAATACCTTGTTTTAAAATTTGAAAACCAGCCGTTACTTGCATGAAATACTGTGTTAGAATCTTCGTTCAGTCTAGCCTTCCAATCTTTATGCAAACTAAGAGCCTTAGATTGAATCATTGAAGTACTCAGAGGGATGTTTTCTTGATTTTGATTACTTATCCAATAACACAAAGATTTCTCCATTTCATCCATCACTATGCCTTGCCTTTTGGAAACAATTTTTGATGATATATTTCCAAATTTTTTTACATATTCTTTAATTTTATCTTTATTCTTTAATATCGAACATATCATAGACTTGTTTATATCATACGAACGGCCGATTGAAGCATAAGACTCCATTTTCAGAGTGTTTTATTATATCCATCTTCGTTTCGATTGTATGAAGTTTATGGGTTCTTGATTTTTTTTTAGCCATATCTACTTCGCAGTTTCTTTGTTTCTCACTCATGTTAAAACGGGTACGAAATATTTGAAACAAAACTCGCAGAACAATGTGAACAGTACGTGCGCTGACGCAAGACTAAACCTGTTGAAATCAGACGGGAGTGTGTACAAATTAGTACATACAAACACATGCGTTCGGAGTCGCTCGCGCTTGTATGTTAATGCATATGTGCGAACAGAACGTAACACTTTTCACAGTACGCACCTGGTTCATATGCATTTCATAGTGCGACAGGGAAACCACTGCACGGAAACAAAACATTTTTGCATTATCGAAAAAAAAAAAAAACGATTTTTCAAAAATGTGTGAAATAGCGAAAGTCGAATGTGCGAAAGCCGAGGTCCGCCTGTAATGCATTTGAATTAATTTAAAGCTTGGTAAAGTTTTAAATTTTTGTATGGCTTTTAGTTTAGTTTTTTTTTTTATTTATAAAAAAACCCAAACTAAGAACCTAAAAACATATTTTATATGTAATTAGTATATTGTATTACATATAAAATAAGTTTTAGGTTCTTAGTTTGGGTTTTTTAAACAATAAAAAAGTAAGAAACAAAGAACTGCTTATCTGTATATTTTCCCAGGATTCTAACCTTATTTCTACTCGGAGGGGTGTGAAGTCTGCTTAGTTTCAAAAATAATAACAATACATGTGTTCTTTGTGCAATTTGGTGATATTTCACCCCAAGTGCGCTCTTATACTCCGCATAATTATGGAAAATATCCATTCGCAGCGAACAAGTGTTTTTGTCAAATGAGAGATAGCAAATTAAAAACTCAAACGCATAAGTCCGAAGCACTCGTTCTTTACGTAATACTATTAAACGAACACCCGAGAACTCAACAATCTCACATTAAACTTTATTTAAAGTGGATGGAAGTAAATAAAAACAAATATTTCATGCATTTATACAAAAAAATACAATTAACAATTTCTGACATGGCTGAATTCATAACTGATTATCAAATTTGTTTATTTAAAATGTATGAATGTCTGAACCTTTAGCACACCCTTACTGTCTGACAACATTACACTTAGTTTAGTATTGTGAATCTAACAAACTATTCTATTTGTGAAATATCATTTTCATAAAAATTTCTAATGTAGATACTTAAAAAGTGCTAGAATTTATTTTGTTGCTGTATAAACATAATATTTTATTTTTTCAGGTGGTGGATTCCCCATTGGAAGCATCTTTCTACTTGGTAATTTTATACAGTCGATTCCGCTTAATTGGACCACCATTTTATCGGGAAAACCTATTTGGGCCTCCCAAGGAACAGAAACCAAATAAAGGAACTAATAGTACTTACTATATTTGGGTTTTCTGGGACACCATTCCATTTAATTAGGACAGTAAATTAAAAATTAATATAAATGTGTATTTGTACAACGTTTGAACAGTGTTGTCTCTCGATCTTAGATGGTGTATAGTACGCTCCAAACATACATTTCAACCTGAAGTCTATGCAAAACAGATTACAGCGTTATTTTATGCAACTTGACAATGACGGGAGTCCCGCATCCGCCCTGAATACTGATTTTGCGCAATTGCAATTTTAAAAAATTCAAGAAGAATTCCTGCAGTATTATTTTTTTGTAGTTATAAATGTATTTTGTACATTATTTTCGTGTCTATTAATTGTAATTCAATTTTTATTGCAATAATTTATTGGAGTTTATAAACCTCATTGTAATATTTTTTTTAATCATTGAAGATAATATTAATAAAAGTCAAATGAAATATGAAACAGAAAAGATACAGAAAATAAAAAGGTAATGTTAGCATCTGGGACTCTAACCCAGGACTTCTCTGTCTATCCGGCACCAGAAAAGTATGAAAAGATCGCTGCCAAAAATATATGGGAATTAATTTAAAATTATATTAACATTTCTTAAATTGAAGTATGATATCGATAAAAATGACAGAAAGCAATAAGGTGGCATTAGCACCATTGGGCTCTAACCAATGGAGCTGGTCCCGAATAGACCGACAGGTCCTGGGTTCGAGTCCCAGATGTGACCGTTACCTTTTTATTTTCTGTGTCTTTTCTGTTTTATATTTCATTTGAGATTTGTTAATATTGTCTACAATGATTAAAAAAGTTATTTTAATTGTTTGTTCACGATTTTTGTTTTATTAGTATTTTTGAATGTTCATATGATATGTACTTAATAATTACATATTTTTCTGTATTTCAATAATTTTGTAATGTTTAAAAATACAATTATTTTTTAATTTTACCTTAAACTTCACTTAATTGGAGTCAACCCCCTATTTGGAACAAAGTGTTTGGGGCCTGATGTGGCCCAATTAAGCGGAATTTACTGTATATATATATATATTTTTTTAATTATGTAGTTTGAAACAATTGCTTAGTCAAGACTTTCACTTCAGAAATTGTAAACCAAATATGTATTATAATAAGCGTCCTTGTGGTAACTTTGCTATGCATTCCTAAATATTCTCCAATTAACTTTACAGAAGAAGATGTGTATGCAAATTATTCCAAAGTTTTGCTGAAATATTATTTAGCTGAAGGCGTAGTCAGCAACCATTCTATTTTATTGGCATCTTTGGATACAAACCCTGACAAAATAGTTGAGTATAAGAAATATTTTTTATTTATAATAATTTGTGTCATAATTTGTATTCACATTTCATCTAAATAAAAAAAATTTAATTCAGATTTCAGAGTTACCATCTCCAACAAGCTTAGAGTCGGATAATTCTGAACAACCCCAGCGCAGAGGTGATGACGAAAATGACATTAAAATTGCCTGGAGATACAAAGACCTTTCCCCTGTGGATTCTATTTTAGGAACAAAGTTACAATTCGGTCATTTTTATGATCTGAGTAAGGGAATGGATACTGCTTTGCTTGACAGCTGCTCGAAATCAATGTGGAAATTTGATTTTAAACCGGTGTCTGATACTTGTAAGTTTTCCTCTGCCACGCATTTATGTCTTTAAAAAATTGATATTGAGACGATTTGCATACTTTGCATAGCTCCCGTGCATGTGTTTCTTCATCCTTATCCCATTTCCTATCGCTGTTAGTGCTTTCCATTCCCAATGGCTGCATGTGTCTCCCGAGTTAGCAGCGTCCTGTTAATAACCGCCTATGAGCACTTTGTATGCCTTATTTATGGGTGTTTATATTTTTACTAGAATCAATTTCTGGCAAGTCTGGCGAAATCATCTCAGTTATGATTATTTACGGTTGTGTGGTAATAATATTTAAATGATATTGTAAACCTTTTAAAAGTATTGAATTTATCCTACAAAAAACTCACATCAAAATCAATAGTATTTTAACTCTATTACCATCCAAAATAGCATTACCAAATTAATCTTCTTCATTTTCAACAGGTAATGGGAATACGGCATACAATGATCTCCTAATTTTCATTAAAAATGAAATCCACAAAGGGGGTTTTCATAAATCAAATGCTGACACAAATAATAATGTTTTAAGGATTGGCATTGAATCTCTGGGATCTCCCCTGTGGCAGGCTTTTGAGAAACATGACGCAGGACGTGATTCTTTTGAAGAAGGAAAGGAACTTATTAATTTCTTGTTCTGTCTGAGAGCAATTTTGAGATCAGCTTGCGCCGTTGTGTTTATGACGATTCCAACACATCTTTTTGAGGTAGGTACTATATGATATTTACCATTTTTTAGAAGTACATATTTGTATATTGTCACTGCAAATCTATTACTGCCGGCATTGGTCAAGAAATTAATATAATCCTACACTTTAATAGTATTACTGCAAATTTTTCATGAGCTCCAAATGCCTGGAATTGTTACTATTTTTTTGTATATATTGGAAAGTGGTCCAACATGACTTATAGCTAAGGGGAAATGGATTTGTATTGACGATACGTGAAGTGAGGGGTGTTATCTTAAGAGCCAGCACTCAAAAACTGTAGTCTGCTAATGCAAGAAATACTACAAATGATTTACCTGTAAATTCTATGCGGGTAGTTAGGAAAATGTATGAGGTTTCATAAGAAAAAAATTCTGAAAAATGCGTACCAAAATGTCTGAAAATAGGTGCAGTTTGAAAACCAGTAGAGCCAATTTTGAACATTTTACCAAAACTTCCTGTATGTATTTCATATAGAATTTAAAATATTCTTTTATTTAACTTAAATAGAACACATGTACATTGGTTACATGTATTCTAATATGAACATAATATGTCTTACAAATAGTGTATTATATAGTACAGTATATTTCAGTTTGAGGATTTTTGTAACCTTATACATTTTTCTAACACCCGTATAGAATTTACAGATAAATCAATTGTAGTATTATTTCTTGCATTAGCAAATTACAAAGAGTGTATTTTTGGGTGATGACCGAAAAAAGCCGTGGCGAATAGATTTTCGAATAATACTTACTGGTTTAGTGCTCAGAGAAGAAAATATCGTTGGGTGCTATCACAGATTTAATGGTCACCATGAAAATTCTTAATTTGCTCCAAGCTGCAGTCTGCGGGGTGAATATAGCCTATATTCTTCTCTTAACATTCTCATATCCTTTCAAGCATGCAACATTGTTTCTGTTATTGTTTTAGTCTATGTATTTTTTATTTAAGTATAATTTACAGGTAATAAGAACTGTGCTAAACTAAATCATAAATCTAATATAAAATATCTTGGAATCACAATAGATAAAAATGTTAAGTGCAAAGACCATATCAACCTCACTGTAAAACGAATAAGAAAACTTATCTGTCTTCTATAACATACGCAACATATTTGTTTATTTTTTATTTCTTAAAGTTTAACAAAATTCGCAAAAAAATGTAACCATACTGGGGTACCCCGTTCTAAGGTCACATTGTACATGGTTTTATATAAAGAATATGAATTTGGTCAAGTATATTTTAAGTTTGATAAAAAAATTTAAGTAAGATTTCGTAATTATATTAAAATATTACTAGAGGAACATGATAATGCAATAAGATTAATAAAAATTCTAAAAAAAATATTAGAAAACATGCCGTGACCGTTAAACCCTGTTTGGTTGCAATATCATATCTATATTCTTCCTTCCCATGTCCATAATCCATATCTTAATACTTTTTGAATTCGGTTAATTTTTTAATGGTTTTTATTGCTAGAGGGAGGATGTTAAATACTTTTATAGAGAAATATTGCAAATTTCTTTGTCCAAAGGTAGTTTTTTATTAAACAAGAAAATAATTAAAATGGTCTATTACGCATTAATTCAGTCCCTATTGCAGTATGACATTATTGGGTGGGGAGGGGCCTATAAATCCACACTACAGCCAATAATTACAATTCAAAAAATAATCATTAAAATCATCTTCCCTACTCTAGAGAGATATTTCGTGAATTTAAGTGTCCCATCTATTACAGAATTATATAAAAGAAACTCCTTATGTCAAATTTACGAAGAATTTTTCATCAATAAAATTCACTCCACTGATAGTATAAGCAATAGATTCAAAACTAATGGTTTAATAGCCATCTCAATGCTAAGAACAACCACATCACAGCACCACAACTCAGTGGCTTAGCGTGGGCCATCGTCGCCCAGGGCGGAATCATAATTTGCCTCCCTTGTAACGTCATAAAAATTATGATGTTGGTGTTGGTGGAAAAAGGAATCATATGAAAGAGTAAAAAATATTTATTTCATAACCAAAATAGTATACTTAAGTTTAAAATTTGACTTTTCGGACCTTACAAAAAAATCTCATAGCAATCAATAGCAAAATCTCATAAATCTGGTTGTGTATAATATAGAACAGCCAAATTTTGCCACCCTCCTAACAGCGGCGCCCGGGGCGGTCCGCCCCTCCGCCCCCCCCTCGTTACGCCACTGCCACTACTTATATTTAGGTATGAGATGGTTCAATATATTATTATCCAAAAACAAAATTAATGTAACCGAAACTTTGAAATATGAACAGTTTAAAAAGAACTCCCTGAACTTAGATAATGATATATTGAACCCCTAATGTATACTATCTAGCATATGGTCTATAAATAATGTGTAATGATAACCTGTCCAAAAAGAGAAAAAAAAACTTTATAATAGATGTAACATAAGAATTGGAAGTAATATTTGTACAGCACCCTTGAGGTGATTTTTCACAAAAACGGCGCTATAAAAATCATCCGATTATTATTATATAAATTACTATTTTGTTATTTTTTTATTATTATTCTAAAATTGTTTTGTTGATTTATGTTTGTAGCTATTTAATTAGTTTTTAATATTGTTTACATACTGAATTGTTTTTATTACGTATGTAAATACTTCTCCCATAACCACGAGCTACTGGAGCTCAACTTATGGAGAGTAGATCAATAGGAAGTTAAAAAAATCATGTATATGACGTATTATGTTTTTTTTTTGGTAATAAATAAATAAAAATATCACTTTACTTATTCACTCTTTTTTTGCAGAATCCCAACACTGTTCTCCATATGAGGCATCTAGTGGACTCGGCTGTAAGGCTAGATGCGTTCGCGGGAACTGATAAAGAATCTAACCCAGTTCTCCGGGACTACCACGGACTGTTCTACATCCCCAAACTGTCCTCAATCAATTCACTGGTTCCGTACATACCGTCCACCCTGGATCTCGCCTTCAAACTCAGAAGGAAAAAGTTTTTGATTGAGAAGCTGCATCTTCCTCCAGGTTTGTTTGTCTTATGTAATATTATATGTATTTCTTGTATGGAAATAGTCCTATAACGATAATAGCATCACCAGAAATCTCCAATGTGCTCCGAGTGCTTGAAATCACCACCTATCTCCATGGTGCTTAAACAGTTTCCAAGTGTAAATAGGTACTAGACAATCTCCACATAAGTTTTTTTCAGGCAGAGAACAGATGGGGTAGGGTAAAGAATACGTTGCATCTTAACTTTGCTTTAAAGTTGGGGTTTGTCATGACACTTTTTAATCAGTTAAGGGGTAACACCACTCTAGGAGGTCGAAAAATGACCTAATTTCAAGATTTTTTTCCGGGAAAACAACGAAAAAAATGAAAATTATGTGTAAAGTTCTTTATTGCCTATACATTAAAGTACGTATATAAATTTTTTTATGGCAATCTAAAACATAATGGCGGCTGAGCAGGTGGTTGACTGAACACCCACCATCAATGTAGAGCTCCGCGGTCGGAAAAGTTTCTCCTCCAATTGTGACTCTGGAACAAAAACCCAAAAAATTTTCAATTTCACATACAAAAACCTCGAGTAAGACGTAGGGATTTTTTTTTAATCACTTTTTTTAAGAAACGGTGGACATTTGAAAAAAAATTTGTTTTTTTTGCCTAAAAATATGCACTAAAAATGTTTATAACAAATGAAATATGCAACATAAAAAAAAATCCCTACGTCTTTTTCCGGATAATCTTGTTTGAAAGATACTGTCAAAATTTCGAGTCGATCGGTAAAGAATTGAGCGATTTATGTTTCCGGCCGTGTCGAAAAAAGTAGTTTTGAGAAAAACCCGTTTAAAGTTTTCCTTATAAAAAAATCATAGAAATTTGTTTATACCTTTAATCTGCGATGCCTGCCCCATATAATTGACCTTCTAAATTGGTATTCTCTTGTTCTTCGTCCTTTCTAGTCGATCTGGCAGCCTGCCTAGCCAATTTTGCTGCGTCAGTCAGTCTCGTTTCAGCCACTGATACGCGGTGTTCGTCGGCTTCGCTGCAGAAATTGTAGCAATTTGGTCCGATTTTGATTCCGAGTGTTTGCATAATTTCCATAATTGAGATCATTCCATCATTGTATACACAAATAGCAATATGTGTGACGATATCCAGAATTGTCTTACCACTAGACCTTGATTTAAGAGCCATCACCCACACTGTTGCGTTGAAGGACTCGTTGCTATTTTGTGTGTAGCCACCGATACACCGAGTGAGAAGATCATCACTGCTTAATTCTTCATATATTGGTTTTATTGCTTCATATATATATTCGGAAAGTGGTGTTTTATGATGATGATTTTCCAATGTATTGGTCGCATTCATTCGTTGCCACGAGCACCACGAATCTTCACCGGGCGGACATTGTTCGTGCTGCGGGTTTTCGTCCGTTGACATCTTATGATAAAGAGTCCCCCAAATGCCGTTCCGCATTTTTTCGATTGAGTCGTGGTTTCGACGTATCGCCAGGCCGTAATAAATCGATAATTCGTCAATTAATTTTCCGGTTAATTTTCCTTTTCCTCCTAGGCCCTTTGTTTTTGTTTTTAAATTGCGTAAACGAGTTCCCATACGCTTTTGCACATGATCAATGCATTCTTTTTTTGTAACAGGACAATCTTCATAAGGCTCAGAATCTAAAATGCCTTTATAAGTTTTGGAATCGCCATCTCCTATATAATTGGCATATTTAACATTATACAATTCTTCTGAACGATGAAACATCTCGATCACGGCGTCGACCTCCATTTTTCCGGCAGATCCGTCATGGTTCGCATTGCACTCGTCTGCGTGTTTTTATGCCAGTCTTCAAAATCTTCGGTGTCTTCAAATTCTTTTCTCCAGTATTCGCACTGTTTACAATATTTGGATTTTACTACGAAATCGATTACTTTTCCGCTAAACCAGCCAATTAGAGTTACTAAACCGAATAACGATGAAAACCCGCGTTTTCGCCACGTTCCGTCACCAGATACACTTATTCCATGTTCTTGTCCTTTTTCAATTGATCTGTTCTTTTCAATGTTAGCTGCAATATTCATACTTTTCTTACAAACGGCTTCTGTTGCGATAGAAATCGTTGTTACTACCTTGTCGTAAAATGATTGAAAAATCGGCCTTGGTAAATCCATAAACGCGCAAAACTTCATCGTTCCATTCAAACCGATGCCGAGCATCCGCATTGCCAGAATAATTCTGCGATTAATTTCGTAGCTTTTGTCAGCAAATGGGCAATTTGGCACTTCTTTTTTAGCACAGTTTGCACAAGAAATGACGATTTTAAAGCCTAAGCCACGTTTTCCATTTTCTGTAAATGTTACATTTGATTTACACTCTTTGCACACAACAGCATTAGAAATATCAGTAAAAACTGTAGGAAAGTTTATGATGCGGTAGCTAATAGTATTATCGACTTCAATGTTGTAGTCATCACAGGAGTCTTTCAATTTTTTTGCACTTGTACTAACTCTCGCATCGTTCGGCGTCTCCAATTCGAATCGGTTCAACGGTCGCCTACTTGATGATTTTCGTCTTTTTTCATGCCCACTGCTAAGTTTTGTGCCTTTTCGAATACGATTCACTTCACCGCAACTCATGATGCAAATTTTTATTAGTACACTCAAAAAATAGCGACAAAAAACCACAACATTTAACGAAACGAAGCGAAAAAACCCACGTGTCGTGCAAACAGTTCAATGGTTACACCAACACTGAAGATTGAACTATACTACAAGCGTCCCAAATGGCGCGTCGCGCCGAGTCTTATACCTGCTCCGAGCGCGCAGCAGGTCGCTACGGTCGGGATCAAAATTCAGGCACTTCAACGATTGTACACCTTATAAATGATGTTGTGTCTTATTCTTAAGACCCTTAGGCACCTTTTAAGCGAAAAAAAAAAAATCGATTTTTGGAAAATTCTAGAGTGGTGTTACCCCTTAAGTCCATTTTTCCACTTGTTATACAACTTATCTTTTGTTTAAATTTTCATTTTTGCTTTCGGATTTGTGATATTTTTATTGAAATATTTGTTGTTTTCTACAGTTGAATTGATAATTAGAAAAATAAATTATTCAAATACATATTTTCTTACATTTTTACAGAATTACAAAACTCGAGCGAGAGGGAACAAGATGACGTGGGATCAAGCTGTGGAGGATCTGGAAATAGTAAATTAGACTTCTGAAAAAATTATGCACTTAATATTAATGTATTTTAATAATTAATGAATTATTATTGTAATAAAGATATTTTTATAGTGTTTATTGCAAACAATGATTTTTATTTAAAAGGTATTTAAATGTATAGACGAATCATATAGTATGGCAAGAATGCGATTTGTTAGCGGTGAATATAATTTGTTAGCCATAAATAGTAATTAATAGACTGTCTATAGTTAGTGATAAGATAGAGCATTGGGAAAAAAAAACATTTGTACAGCGTCCTTGGGGTGATTTTTCACAAAAGCAGAGCTATACAAATCATCCAAATATTATTATTAGACAGTGGTGTAGCCCGGTCCTTGAAAGGGCCCACTTCGTTATGCTCAAATGTACACAAATTGTTCCGCTTTTTAAAGGTATAAAGGGGGAAATTTATCAAACACCTAGGGGCAAGCAGTTATCTGTACACCACTGGAGAAAAATAAATTACCAAACATTGATAATTTTTTTTTTATAAACAAAACTTAATATAAAAACCAATCAGTGACCCTATCTAAGGTAAATAACTATTATTATTTGAATCCTTGTTGACTTCCACCAATAGCTGACATCTTTACATAGCTCAAATACAATAGAATTGACCTACAACTGCATTCCACCCAGACCAACTAATTGCTTTATTTTTTTTAACAATGTAAATTATGCCTAGCGTATTACACGAAACTTACTAAATTCGGCCTGTATTTAGATCTGTTTTAGGCTAAAGTATTTGTGCACTGTGATGTGTGTAATATATTCAGCAGCTTCAACTGTAATTAGTCACCCTTCATGTCCGACAGAGCGTGTCTCCCCTAGCCAATGGTCTTGCTGGCCAAAAACACAAACCATTCTGCCTGTATCACTCCAGCAGACCAGTACTTGCCCATTCAAACTTTGCTGTTGCCATTCTTGATTTTTTTTAAATAGAACACCGGTCGTTTGGCTTGGAATAATATTGTTGCATAGAGTTTTTAACAATACACTTTGTACCTATGAACATAATTAGTTCCCATTCCTGGTCCCCACTCGTAATATAGCAGCAGTTCTATTTACATTAGTGTACACTTCCTTCCTATTGTGTTTTAAATTCACTTCCACGTTCATAACAATGCGGGAGTGCTGCGTGGTGTTTGTGATTTATGGAATTTCTTTGTTGATTTCATTTTGATTGAATAACTTTAAAGTGTTTTTGTGTTAGTGAATTATATCTTGTGTTTGGATTATCCTTTCAAGGAGGTGTTTTTGTTATATTTACATAAATAAACATGAGATGCCATAAACTATTCAGTTCTAAAGTATTACTAGGATGTTTCAATTTTTTATTTTTGGTGAGTACAATATTTCGCATATTTTAATAATAAGCATAATTAATTTCTGCACCAGTGTTTTCGTAAATTAGTTTATTTTAATTATATTACATATTATGTTGCTCTCTGACAATATTTACTTGTGCATTAAATAACTATGCGCCAACTATTCAAGGGGTGTTTTGTTTTATTATTATTTATTTGTGTCTGTGTCTGCAAAGGGGCATCTTGTGCCATTTTGATCATTTCGCAAGAGGACAGAATAATTTATTTAAGAATATTTTAGAAGTTAAAAAGAAAAATAATGATACAAAAATTATTACAAAGTACCTACTCGACTCCATATTTTTTAAGGGATGTGGTTTTGTTAGCTTTCTCACAAAAGTTTTTTGTTGTTGTTCCTAATGAATGGTGGATAATATGATATTGATGCATTCACAACAAAGCCCTTTTAGTTAGGGTGTTAGATAATTAATTAAAATTCCAATAAAATAACAAAATTAGTAATTTCGATAGATTAGCACTTTCAGGGTAATTGTGAGTGTAATGTAATTTTTTTTAAATAATCACAATATTTATGTCCGTAAACATACTTGTATTTATTTGATTATGATTATAGTTTGTTATACAGCTTGAGTATAAATACATACCTAATTAATTATTAATTTAAATGAAAAGAATATTTTAAATTTTCATGCATTAATTATGCCCAGCTTGGTGCAATTTGATTGCAACGCCAAGATTTTTATTGTAAGTTGCAAAATATGAACAGTTTTGCAATTTAACAGTTATTAAGAAGTTCCAGTTATTTTATTTAAGCCAATATAATATTTTTTCGCTTAAAATTCTTATTTTCAAATGTGTTCATAACACTGAAGAGATAAACCGATGGAAGCGTAGTCTATAATTTGAAAGAAATCTACTTTCACCAATTTACTTAAGACTCCTAGGCCCCAGACATGCCAATGAAATTGATTACCTATTCAAGAAAGAATTTCGATTTTTAAGAATATTTCATCAATTTCACCCAAAGTAAGACAAAATTGACCTTACTACAGGCACACAGACACGCCCACAACACACTTCTACCGGTTTATCTCTTCAGTGGTTCATAACAATTAATAATTTTTAGTCATAATGTGGCAAATTTGAAAACAACACTTAAAATTATTTGTATGTTCTTATTCTAAAATAATCATTTTTTTTAGTTGCATGGTCAATTTGAGAACAACACTTAAAATTATAAATCTTCTAATTATAAAATATAAAATAAATTTTTAGTCATGTGGTTTACTGCTGCTTGTGATGGGGTTCCTTTTGCTCTGCGACTCACCGAGGATACTGCTTTCTCGGCTCCTGACGTACCCTGATGATGAGGCTCCGCAGCCCCCATTCTACTATGCGTCCCTCGCTATCATCGGGGCGGGATTGTTCATGACGGCGGCAGGGGCTACAGGGTGCTGGGCCACCTATGCCAGAGGATACTGCGTTCTCACTTTTGTAAGAATATTTCATTTGATTGAATTACTGCTCAGATTTTTTATTGTTATAGTTTGTTTTACGTGTTAAGTTACTTTAAATAACTTGTAGGTAGGAGTAACATAAATGTAAAAGTTATAAAAGAAGCTTTCATATTTATTAATCAAGTTTATAAAACAAAAGCAAAACATTTATGTCATACCCCGCATCATGATGAGCACCTTTACAATTTAAGTGAAAATATATATAATAATGAAACATACCTATATACAAAAATAAAAACAATATTTAAAGTAAAGTATGAGGGTTGTCATAAATTAAAGACCGGTTTAGTTTTAAAAATCAGGAAAAAATTTTATTAGTACAAAATTTGTACATGGCATTGTTCGTACATGTCTACACTATTTTTCTACGTAAACCCCCGGCAAGTTCAACGTACTTCTTGAGTTGGGGAACAAGGTCTTCGATCCCTTTGATATAAAAATCTCCTGTCGCATTCCGCAACCAGCTTGATACCTCTTCCTGGACTTCCTCGTCGATCGTGAAGCGCTTTCCGGCCAAATGTTGCTTTAGGTGAAAGAAGAGATGAAAATCACTTGTTGATTTTCTGACTCCTGGAATCAAAATTGCCAGGCCCCAGACAGTCAGACGGCAGTCTTCACAAAGTTTAGCCTGAATTTTCTCCAACAATGCGTCATCAATTGAAGAACTCCTTCCCCCTTCTTTCCTCATCATGTACATTGATTCTAGCGCTCGAGAACCCAGCACACCACTTCCTAACATTAACCTAACCTAACCTAACATGCTGGTTAATCACATCGCCATAAATGGCCATCAGAAGACGATGAATTTCAACTGGGTGAACTCCGCGTTAAGAAAGCGAATAACAGAGCACACTTTACATTTGTCGGGAGACGGCAGCGGAGTGTCCATCTCTAACAGCATCCACAACCAAACTGGATAAACTACCAAGCCGAGCGACCGCCCGTTGTGGAGGGGGAAGTACGCGCTGCAAGCTAGTGTTGCCAACTGGTGAAATGTTTCGTCCGTACCGCCGCAAATGACAAATGGTCTTTAAATCATGGATAACCCTCGTAGCAGTATTTAAGATTTATTTTTGGGGTAATAAGCCGTGTTGCGCTTCCCCCTTTAGCCAGCGCTTCAGACAGCTTTCAGTATCCACCATCAGAGCAGATGTGTAGAGTGTAGTAAAAAGTGTGGTTATGACGAATAACAGCATTGTTTACTATATTCACCAAGCCATTTGTTTTACCGAATTTTAACTCTAGAAATTTTTCTTGTTTCTACACCCTGTGAGGTACAAATTTCATTTCAATTAGCCAATAAGGATGCTCCATTTCACTAAGAAAGTAATCCCAAATTTAAACAAATAAGTGAAATCGCTGCACACATTTGTGGGGCTTAAATTTGAGCCATGCACTAACTACGAAAACTTTTATTGAGACTTGAATTCAAACTGAGTTTTTATATAGGTGTAATGTAAAATTATTTGTGAATTCAGTACTTCCTAATGGTGCTGATATCCCTGGTGTGTCAATGTGCGGCGTGTGTGGTGGTGGTGGCTTGGCCAGGCTGCGTGGGGTTGGCGGGAGCTCGCGGGGGCGCCGTAGGAGCGCTCCAGGCGGCTTACGGGGTCCCAGGACACGAGCAGTTCACTGCCGCACTAGATTTGGCACAAACATTGGTATGTTACATGTTTAGTTTGTGGTGTAATTTTATCCAATCTCTGTCAATAACTATTCATGTTTGCTTTTGAGATCTCAAATACAGAATACACTTGTGTTACTTCCTTTATAAAACATGGGTGTCTTCAAGACACTCTAAGATATTAAATATTGAAACAATATCAGATGTGTTGTAAAAACACGCAAGAAAAAAAGGTTGTTGCAACCTGTGATTTGACCTCTGAACCTTCTGCTTCTTTCCAGGCATCTGCTCTAACTACCGAGTGACAACTTGCATATGTTTCTTCAATACACATGGTGCTTTTGAAATTATGAATGTTAACAATAATCTACAATCTTGATAATTTTAGAATTTTTACTCACGTTTTTCGAGAGGTTAATTTCTTCATTATCCTTTATTAGGCAGTTTTAATAGCATTGTAAAGATGTCGATTTAACCCATTGACCCCTGAATTAGCTATGAAATTAGCCCCTCATCCCTGAATTTATTTTGTACCAAAAATTGGAATACTGTATTGGCGAACTAATTTTTAAACCATATGTAAATTTATTATTTTCCTACAATTTACTTGGAAATTGAATCAAGATACGTAAAAAAAAAAATTGAGTAATTTTTTTTTTAATATGTCTAAATGCGGATATAAAAATAACTTGACAATCTTATGGCCATAATTTTTTTTACTCATAATCTTCTAACTAAAAAATTAATTTAACAATAACTTGACAATCTTATGGCCATAATTTTTTTTTACTCATAATCTTCTAACTAAAAAATTAATTTAGTATGAAAGTCTTCAAAGCACTCGGAGAGGTAAAGGACCACTTTGTATTTTTTGCATCCCTAGCGAAATTTCGAAAAAATGCAAGGGCTGCTAGCCGCTTATAAAACTTCTAACATCAGGGAAAAACTTAAACATAATATATTATTTCCAATACTATGAAATGAAAGCTTCATTATTTATAGAGTGATTGTAAAATTTCATTCACCGATGTCACTAGTGTATTCGTTTTTAGACTGACCTCCTTCTAGGCCGCCACAGAAGCGGGGTTCGGTGTTACATATTTGAGATACACATCCGCCAGGCTGGCATGATTCGGGGCCAATGGATTAATGAACTTATAGAGTTTTGATATCTAAATACAACCATTTACGTATTATTTTTCAGTTTGAATGTTGTGGAATGACCGATGGAAGAAATTACGACATGTCTCTGTGGCAGCTGCACCGATTGGGCCCCCGGGACCTGATTGTGCCCCTCACGTGCTGCGTGCCTGCCGAAGTTACGTCCTCTTACTTGGACCCCAAACCCGCCAACGAATCTATCTGCCAAGAGCTATTGCCTGAGCACTTTACTCCCTTTAGATATGGGCAGGTATGTCTTCTTTTATTTCACTGATTTTGATCAAGCTCAAAATTGTTGAGAATTTTGTGTACTTACCTACTTTTGTAACCACACTAGAGAGATGCATATATGTAACACAAATACAATAATATAAAATAAACCTTTCTATAGGAAGTTCACTAGAATATTCCTTCAAAGTATGTGGTGTTGTTTCTTCTTTAGTTCGTTTTGCATCTCTTATGGAAATTTGATTTAATAACCATAATATTTATCTTCATTTGAGGGCAGCCGCAACAGTGAATTGTGCCATTCTCATAAATTCTTCAGCCAGAACATTCTTTACTGGTACATTGTGTTCCTTCAATTCAACCTTGAATCAACAGTTGAAGAAGTTAGTATTTTTCGTCCTCATTCATTCTCTTTGTGCTATATGATGTTTATGCACAAACGTCACTTTCCAGTAATTCTTTTTTTTATTAATATTTCCTTAATGTTTATTTCTTTATTTTTAGGGATGTCTCACAAAAGTGGAGATATGGTATCAGCAGCAATACATTGGATTCTTGATTATCATCCTCATCATTTCGCTGATTGAATTTGGGGTACTGTTCAGTACAATCCTGGCCTGCGTGAAACTGCGAAAGAGGAGGAAGGATTCAGGTTCATTCATAATCAAACCATTGAACAATAAGAATACGGAGAACATCTACCATAACAAGATGTTCACAATAGAAAGACCTGTCACCGATACTTACATTCAACCCGATACCTTTTACAGTCCCGGGTCCAAACTTCACCATCATTACAACTCTAAGAGGGACGAAATGGCATGAAAATTAGCTGATGATGCACTTTCACTCACAAATAGATTGCAGACTTTTTCAGATTACTTATTGAAAGTTCAAGCAGAATCAATCATGTGGTAGGTAGCGATGTAACAATTAGCAGCAAAATTAACTTTAACAAAACTGTACTTTCCCAAGTAATAAGTCATATGCGTACATTGATGATGTTATTGTTAGTCAGTTTTTTAATATTATAATCTATAGATTTAAGAAAAGCAGAGAGAATCGACCACCAATATTTTTTAAATAAAAATAAAATTATAAAACGACTATAAAGGGGATGAAAATTCTTTATCGCACAAGCCATATTTGGATACTAAAGCCAGGGTTACCTAAAAATGCGGTGCTGTTATCTAGCGGCGGATGACATCACTAAAATGTTGTCCTATACAAACCAGACAGCGTAGGTTTGTAGAGTATAGGTTGTGAGCGGAACATCAAATCCCAGTGCCGCCATTTGCATGACGGCCGTCAATGGTGACAAACAGTTGTTGAATGTTTTTTCCAATGTAGCGGTAAACATTTAAAAAAGAAATGAGTACAAACGCGATTTGGACCAGTGGAAATGATGAAATTTTGATTGATTTTATAAGATATCATGAAACCTTATATAATATGAAGAACAAAGACTATAGAAAAGTCCAGTTAAAACAGAATCTGTGAAGTAATATCGGGGCTATACTTGAAAAATCAGGTTTGTATAAAATGGAAATAGGTACTACTTATATCATTTTTAATATTTTAGTACATAATATATTATGTCAATCATAAGAATATATATTATACAATGGGTGCTTGGGAAAAGTTTTACAGTTCAGACTTGTTCTTAATATGCATAAATTATTGGCGATGCACTAAAATTTGAAATGCACCCTCTGTAGTACGATTTTTAAACATCTCACTCCCCTCGATAGTTTTCGGCTTCTACCGGATATACTAATAATGCTATCTAGATCGTCTATTCTCCACTACAAAACCTCACTGTGTCCGCCGTCTAACTTGACATCTCTGGTCACCGTTAAGACGACCGTCTTGTTACGCCCGCCGCATCGTGACTTATCACGGCTACCAGATACAGCACCGCTTTCGTAGGAAACCGTAGCTTAACTAGAAGATATTGGTATATGGAAGAAGGTATTGCAAATATCTCATTTTATTTCTACCTATGTAGAACTATGATTGCTGTTGTCAAATTACATTTCAGGATGACTTACGCCGAAGTGTTACTTTCACAGTAAAGGAGTCAGAGTGCAGGCATATATTTTTAAAATTTGAGTGAATGCATCATTATGGTTGGCCATTTAAATATTTAAGCTTTTTGAAGAGCACAGAGGGTACAGTGAACACACGATTATAAGATCTTCACTCATACTATTATGAATCCCCTGTCTTTACCTATATGCGAGTGTGTGAGAGATTATAGTTTTATTTTTCGAATTTGGCACCTGAAAATAAATTTGGTAAGTTAGTAGGTATATTTATTGAACAAGGAAAATATGAACCAGTCCATACCTGAGGATCTTATAAACGTGTGTTGACTGTACAAGGTATGTGTTGTATAGGTAATTTTCATATTTTAGAGTTTGCCTAGTCCTTAATTAAATATTGTTTACAATTAATTGATGGGAACTCTACTAGAGGTTTTCGATTGTTTTCATGTTGATTTTGATGTATTATGAGTTTTAGGGCAGAAAGAATTACTTCAAAAACAATACAAAATATTAAATGATGACTTGAGATGGTGCAATGAACACATACTTTGAAATGTAGGTTTAAATTAGTTTATCACGTAATATATTGTAACATGTAGTGTATTAATTATTAAAAGATGAAATCAGAAGTCGGGTAATTTGGAAGACTTACTTTAAGATTAAAATTTCCTATCTACTTGCTTCACTCTACGAGGTTTGTTCAAAAGAAAAGGTGAATTTTGAATTTTTTCGAAAAGTATTTATTTATTCATCAATATCCATTTTCTCCCCTTCAAAGTAATCCCCCTCAGATATAATGCACTTATGCCAGCGCTTCTTCCAATCCTCGAAGCACTTCTGGAATGCGCTTTTCGGTATGGCCATCAGCTCGTTCTTCGATTCTGACTTTATATCATCAATTGTGGCAAAACGCTTTCCTTTCATTGGTCTCTTCAGTTTCGGGAATAGGAAAAAGTCACAGGGAGCCAAATCTGGTGAATACGGTGGTTGAGGCATGATTGACGTTGCTTTTGCTCAAAATTTAGCAATTTCGGAACAAACTTCGCTGCCACACGTTTCATGCCCAAAACATCCGAGAAAATTGCGTGGCATGAGCCGATTAATATGCCAACATCCTCTGCAACTTCCCTAATAGTGATTCGACGATTTTCCAAAACCATTTTCTTCACTGTTTCGATGTTTTCTTCGTTTGTTGACGTGGTTGCAACTCCAGGACGCTCATCGTCATTAACATCTTCTCGGCCTTCTGTAAAGCGCTTGTACCACTTATAAACACTTTTTGAGACAAAGTAGACTCGCCGAATGCCACAGTCAACATTTTAAGTGCGTTGGAGCACTTTATTCCATTTTTAACGCAAAATTTAATACATATTCTTTGATCCATTTTTTTCAAAAGTAAAAAATCGAAAAACACACAAAAACGTGACTAACCTTTCCTGTTGTCAAAAACAAACCACTAATCCAAAATGGCTGATAATGCTAACATATGATAAACATATATGTACCAACATAACAAAAAAAAATCGATAATTGAATGTACACAGCCCGCGAAAATTCAAAATTCACCTTTTCTTTTGAACAAACCTCGTATTCTCATTATTCATCGGTATTCACAGCGGCACTTCTTTTGTTAAATTGATAAATACCAGTATTTTTTTGTGGAAAAATATTAATATATTTCAACATGTAAATAAAATATAACTTTTTAATAAACAAGATGCAAAAATCATAAGAACTCAACCATTTTAATTCAACGTTATGTATTAATAACCCTGGAATCAAGTATCACAATCCCTTATATGTAGAGGACGGACGGACATGGCTATTTATATGGAAATAGAGGCTCTAAAAGGTTAACTTTTTTTTACTGGTTATGCAACCAGTTCTGAAATGAAAAAATAACTCGTATTACTATGTACATAATTTGTACGTGCATATGTATTTTCTATCCTCGGTTTAATAAATACTTTGTAATTGATACAAAACAAAAGATTTTATTAATTTTTAAATATGACAATTACTTTTTTTACATCACTTTTATTTTTTTATATACGTATTTATACGCAGTAGCAAAACCCGGTCGGCAAGAAGTATATAAAAAATAAAAGTGATGTAAAAAAGTAATTGTTTTATTTTCAAATTATGATGTCACATCACAAAGTTACCGCTGCATATGAAAATAGATTTTATTAATATTTGTTAATTCAATTTTGAGCCCTACCGCTTCTCCAAGGAATAGCCGCAGATGTCCATTCTATTTTTTTCAGACTAACATATTTGTACATAATATGTAATGATAACACACAATGTTAACAGACGAAATATCTATAAACTATTTGTAGGAATGGTATTTATTGGTGATCAGTTCATTTTTGATTTAGATTAATATTCAAATTAATCTTGTTTGTATATTCATGTAGATTTAAAAAAAAATTGGCAACTGCTTAATGAATTAATGTGTATGACTTGAGCATACTTGCATGTGGCAGTTTGGCATTCTACATACAATAAATTTGTATAAAAAAACTAATATCTAATATTAAATTGGGCTATAACAACTCACTTACTCTTCACTGTTTTTTCTTCAATGGCACTTTCTTATTAGTTGTCTTCATCTTATAGACTAAAGCAATCATTGTCCCAATGAAAGAAGAGATTAAAGAGGCAGTCAAAACATATCGCAAACCAAACTTATCTCCTAAATAGCCAGCAACAGCCGGAGCCACTATTCCTGAAATGGACCTCACACTGTTTGAAGCACCAATCAGGGATCCCCTCTGATTATTTGGGGATTTATGTACAATTATTTCTAAACCCACTAATCGTAGAATTGCATTTCCCACAGCCATAGGAATCAATAAGATTACAAATAAAAACCAAGAATTACAAAATATTAACATTAAAAACGTTACTGTTGTAACTAAAAAGCAATGCAAATTTCTCTCAGAGTATTCCGAATCATTCTTATAGAATGTTGCGTTGATATACTTAATACAAAAACTGCATATAGCGCCGATAACTCCTTGGAATGATATCGTGTACCCTATCCACTTGGGTGATAAACCGTATTCATTTTTCAACAAAGGTGAATAATTGGAATAAAATATTCCCATGCTGAAACTAGTCAATGCTTTTAGCAAGAAGATGTCCCAGTACTTGTGCCACTCCACTTCCTTAAGTTCTTGGATAGATTTGGTCCATCCATCGGCAATAAGTTCCAAGTAATCGGGAGTGTGGTGTTTAGCGTGAGGATGAGATCCCTTCTTGCTTTTCGGAGATGTGCTGATGAAATATACTACTCCTAAAAAAATTACAGAATTTTTTATCTGACACATGGTACGTTTAACAAAAGCATGTCAATACATTTAAAAAATTAACTTACCGGCGTTAAATATGAATAATAAACAAGCAACGGAGCATGCAATTGAAAATCCTGATTCAGGGTTATCTTCCGAAATGTGGCCACCGATCATCGGCCCCAGAGCTATTCCGATTCCAGACACGGCTGCCATCTTTCCGTAAACATCCGCTTGTTCATCGCTCTTCACTACGTCGCTAACAATGGCTTTGGCTAGTGTTTGAGTATGCTTGAATATACCTGAAAAACAATTCAAATAAATTATAAGCTGTGCAAGCCAAACATTTCTACGTTACAGGCAATGTGATAATATGACTTTTTGTACTTTCTGTAGGTGTAAAAGCCATCATTGTACTGTATATTATTATAGAGGATTCAGTTTTCAGAGCAGGGTACCAACTTAAAGCCTGGAACATTCGGTTATATTTACCTATCTAAGGTCTGCGTACCCTAAACATGTTTTGACCAAGTGTACTTCTTAGACCTTATCTAAGCACTGTGTATGTATGTGTGAGTTGCTATGCTTGTTTACATTTTAAAGCCGATATTCTCAGAACATTACATAAAAGTCCCATTTTCTAAAGAGAAAAACTTGCTTCCTTTGCATTCGTAAAAACGCTTGCGTTCTTCTAACAACATGGCCTGTTTCAGTATTCGTTTAGGTACTACAATATCCTTTCTTATATACATATATATATTTCCGAACAATTTAAATCATCAAAAGTTGGTTGGTGATAAGTTTCTTATGCATTTAAATGTACGGGTACTATATTTTCACAGGATTACACAAGTTTTGTTTAGTGCATACATTTTTAATAATGGGTTGTACTAACCTAGAATAATTCGGAGTACCAGTAAGACATAGATTGACGAAATGGTGCCAAACAATAAGTAAGCTACGCTACAACACAGCAGCGTCGCTATGAGGACTGGCTTCCTTCCCTTGATGTCACTAAAGCTGCCCTGTAACAGGAATTTATTTATTTATTTAGTAAACAAAACATATTTGACAATAATTGTTAAAGATACGTTTTGCCTGTCTAACTAGGAAAATTTTCTCATTTTAGAACTAAATGAATTGTCATTATTATTATTATAAAATTACTGCAATAGATATCTTAACATAAACAGACATATTATAATATACTTTATATAACCGATGAAGCATAAACATAATCACATATTATGATTAGAAACATTCATTGATAACATTATGAAGAATTAAAGTGAGATAATTTATCAGTTAAACGATATTGTTAAAAAATATCATTTAAATACTTTTGTAATATTAATTACAAAGTATGACGGGTTAATCACACAGTATAAAGTGGAATGGACAACTGATGTGTATATTTCATCTTTTACTGACATCCAAAAGGGCTCACGACAGCTCTAAAACCTCGTGGATTGATGATATTTGGAGTTATATAGCAGGACTAAGCATGTAATTGGGAATAATGGAAGCAGCTTGGGGGGATCTTCATCCAGTAGATAGAAAGTGGCCGATAATTATATGAGAAAATACTTATTTTTATTATAATTTCTTAGATCGATTTTTAAGTAAGCTTACAACAATGGGTCCAGAAAACAGTTGCAAACCAGAGTAAAATGACCCCATGAGTCCCACAATCAAGTGGGACCCTCCGAGAGACGTCACATGTGCACTGATTAATGGCACCACTAATCCAACGGCAACTAAATCCTGAAAGTATAAAAAAAAAAATACGTGTGTTATAACAGTTTGTTAAACAGACATAGTAATTATGTTATTATGATAATAACTTTATCCTCCTCTCGTTGAATTTTAAAAATAAGCATTCGAAATAACTTACCGTGAATGTTATGAAGTGCAAAACGAATGTTTTAATCTGCATCTTCAAGTTTTGTTTTCACGAGTTAAATAATAAATCTTTTCTGTCAGCATTTGTTCAAAACGAGAGGTAATAATTAGTGGTTTTTAAAATGCTCTTAGCGCAACAAGGTCTCCAACTTATCTACGTTTGCTGCAACTGGCAAATTATTCTCAACTTATTTGTTACCGGAAAATTATTAACAATTTCAACTCCTTGCCACACATTGATGACAGCTGCAGAGCTGTCAAATTACATTTCCAAGATAAGCATTCTGGAAATAAGATAGTGCAATCCTCAAAAAGTACTTTATCTGGAACATTATTATAAAAAAAGTCACCAAAGATGCTAGTTGCGAGAATTTTCAATGCGTTATTTTATATGTTGTTTCTATTGCGTTTAGACGGAACCGTCGGAAGAAGTGGTTTTGATTTAGAAAACCAGTGTTGAAGCAACAATGTATTAATTCAAATATTGCACAAATAAAGCAAAATGAAGTTAACATATATATATTTTTAAAAGACACCTCACAAGAGCGCCCCTGTATGTGCTCTGTATGTGAACTATATTGCTATCCGGTTGGACAAAGTTGTGAGGTGGGTTAAGGAGGGGGCTATAGGAAATGATTTGTTAAAGACAGATGCCGGTAGCTCATTCCACATACGAGCTGATTTACACAAAAACGAGTCGGCGAAACGACCCGTTCTCGTGAAGCCAACATCTGTCAACAAGTGTCTGTCAAGTTTCACGTACGTGCACCGGCACGGAGAGGATCAACGCTGCTAGCTCCTTCGAGTAGGCTCCATTGAAATATCTGTAGAACAGACTCAGCATACCTACGTTGTTTCTGTGCATTAGAGATGGCAGTCGGTCTGTTAACAAAGGATTGTCAATCAAACAAACCGCCCTCCTTTGCGATCTTCTTTTGAGAAATATTATATCATTGCTGTTCTGACTCAATCTAACTAACTAACCATCACGCCGTTTCTCCACGGGGTTAGGTAGAGAGGACGGGCCGCTAAACAACTCGATCTTGGCAAATACTTCTAGCTTCATTCACATTCATACATCGTTTCATACATTCTTTTCTGTTATTCTGACATGACTCGACTCAAGTATTGATTCACTTGAACATCATCATTTCATTGCCGGCAACCCGGGCGTTTATTGGCATATAATTTGATAAAAATACATGTACTTTACCCGTCTCACTAGACGATGTATGGATCGTTCCATGTCTTCCTCGGCGTCTCCAGCTTCTTCTTCGATTCACATTCACGTTATATATTCTCCTTACACTCCTTTTTTTGTTCATTCGCTCAACATGCCCAAACCATCTAAGCGTCCCTTTCTTAATCTTACCTGACTAAACCTCGTATATATACAATCATGTTTTCTCAGGAAATGCAAGAAACTGTCTATTTTCCTATTTAAAGCAATTTTATTATATAATGAATACAACACATTTAAAATAATGATTTAAAAACATTACAAATAAGTAAAAGAAGGCTGTTTCTTTCTTTTCCTGAGAAAAAAGTTTTTTTAGATGCGAGGTTTAGTCAGAACAGCGACGATATGATGTTATTAAAAAAAGGTTTGTCCAATCTGTAAGGAACAAATTAAAAAAAATTAAGCAGCATCGTCAATATTATAAAGTGAGGAGCCTAATGAATTGTATATTCCGCTACATTTAAACTCAATGAGCATGAAAGACATTTACGAACACAGTGAAATAAAGGTATATTTTTCACCACAACATGGCAGCCGTAATAGTCAATCCACCGGAGGTCTTCAATAATATAGGGTGGTGGTAAAACAGATAAATCCGAGTTTTAAATGAAAAAGAATTATTTTTTGCAGAAATTCTCGGAGTACCATCTTAGATTACCTTTCTTCTTTGAAAAAAGCGTTGGGGTAACGGATAATATGGCAATAATATTCGTACTGGCAACTCAGACGTTACATAGGAAAATGGCCACCAGCGTTAGCTAGTACCTATTGGTACATCTCAATGGGTGGTTTGGTGTTTGTGTTGTTAATAAGAACTTTCGATGTGTTAATATCGTCGTCAATTAGACTACCTTTAATGCCAAAAAATATTTCTCATACAGTTTTGTGCATCTCGCCTTGGAGATAAAGTTTTTTACGTTTCGAAAGTAATGTTCAGTGCCCAAAGGAATAAAAACAATACTAACGAAATATTGTTTCTATCAAAATATCGTGAATAAGTGATCTATATCGGATTTTGTGACTTACCAGAACTTGTTTTAGTCATTTTGACTTTAAAATGCTTCACCAACGACCAAAACATGCTATCTTTAATAAGTAAACATTTTGACAGCTAATAGTTTCATAAATCACAAACGTATAAACAACCTGTTAACTCGTTGTTTTTGTTTTCTCGACAAGTAGACTACTTTCTGTAATACAAAGTGTTCAAAGTTATCGTGTAAATTATCATTATGTACCAATAAATGCGAATAAATAGGTTTTTAGAAATGTTTTGATTGCGGTTAAAGTTTATAAAATGAACCAAGTCAAACAAGTCAGTTGAAACGTGCGACCGTTGCGCGCACTCTCGTACAAATCGGTGACAGCGATCTTATCAATACACTGTTTCTTGTCAGCGCCAGATCCGCTGGAACTTGGCTTTTTTTCTCAGATCCCTCGAATCTGAAACTTCCGCCGCTTCGGCCTGCGGCCTTCCTTCAAGATGCGGACTTGAGTGTCGAAATTGACTTATGATAGTGAAGATTCCAGATCCGCGGGAATAGAGATTCGGAAGTGTTTATAAGTGCGTGTGAGGTGGTAATGATAGTGTCGTAGGGTGTATTTGGACACGGTGGATCACATCGTGGGAGCCGGGGGCGGGTGTGTGGATGCTGGGGGCCTGCTCCCGCGCCCCCCTCCCCCGACCCTCCCGCAGCAGGGGCTGCAGGGGCTCCAGGGGCCCTGCGGAGATGGCCTGCCACCCAAGAGACAGGCCGTTGTCGAAAGATTAAGGTACAAACTTTATAATATATACTTACAGTATCCATCCAATACATTTAATTATTCCATATAAGTTTGTATCGGTGACATCCTTAGCCATATCCTTCTCTCCACTTCCTACATGGTACAGCTGGAATCCGGCCAGTGGAATGTGCGGGCAAAGTGCCTCCCGCTGAGATCTTATCGCTCCAGAAAATGTTTTCAAAAGTTTATCTTGTTTTGTTCAGTAAGTATCGTAACTTGAAGGTCGGAAAAAGTTTTCGTGCTTTGTTTATGTACCTGCATGTTAACCCCTTCGTTATGAAAACATAACGGCTCTAAACCCCTCCCTTCCGCAAAGATGGTCATTAATCATAATATTATTTATGTAGTTGAGTAAGTAGTTGTTTAGATAGTTGAATCTTATGTAACATTGATATTCACGTCGGTAACACCAGTTTTCTAAACATATTTCAGGGCTTTCCCACAGCTAACCGTTTGATGTAAATATTAAAAACTGACATAAGCCAACACTGTTTCAACCAGTGATGTGCAGTGACTTTTTTACGTCACGGGAAGTTTAAACTTATACAAGAAAACATGGAAAGTTCGGTAGGTACTTACTTAATATGCTTGAGATGAAAGCAGTCGGCTTTTACAAAAAAAATAAAAATGTTTAAATCATCGAAGCCTTACAAGATGTGCATTATAATACATGTGTAATTTTCTTGAAAACGAAACAATCTAAGTCCAAACATGGATTACTTTTTGATAAAACTATTACAACTACGTATATTACTATAAGGAAAACTTTTTATTTTATGTTTATAACCTAGTGTATCCATTTTTTACGATTAATTAAAATTTAATTGGATATTAGTTTCAGATACTAAACCATCCCAACACTTCATCGAATATCAAAAAATACGAATGCTTTACATAAAATATTTTATTATGCACATTTAAGCTTTTGTACGGAATTACCCTACAAAAGAATTATTTTCCACCCAAAAATGAAATATGTGGTTAGAAATTCTTTGATATTTATATATGGAAATTACACGAAATACGTAAAAAATCGCTGTACGGCAATGGTTCCCAATATCTTTAGATTCGCGACGCCCTTGCTAAATCCAGATTTTTCAAAGACTTGTGTCAATTTTTAAATCGAGCGATACGTAGATTTCATCACTGCAAGTGCCTAAAACCCAGTTTTACGGTTCCCCAGGGCGCTACGGCACATATTCTGGGAACCACTGCTGTACAGAATTTTTATGAAATTCGTCAAATATCGCAGTACGGAATTTCATGAAAAACGCAAAAAAATCGCTGTACGTAATTTCATGAAATTCATAAAAAGTCACTACGAGAATATTATGAATTCATAAAAAAGTCACTTTCCGCCACTGGTTCAGCGCGGCTAGAGCCAATAGGGAGTAGGAGAGCTCAACGTCCTCCATGACCCGTTCACCGTTCACCCCAACACGAGCATTATACTACCTTAATATAATAATACTTTTGCCTTGATCATTATGCTAACCGCGTTCTCGGAAACAAACTGTCTAGCTAAATTACCACCTCAACTATATTACTATTTTAATTTACAGGTTGGTAATAGTATTTACTTATAATATAGTGGAAAAGCTGTGTGAGGTTGCTTTGAACCGTCTCAAAAACACATCTATGAGATGCTATTATTTGTTTACTTTTAATGAGTAAATATCGTTAATTTTTTTTTAAATCGATAGGAATTAAAACAATCCATTCATACATCATTCACCTGTTATAAGAATAAGCCGTTAAAGTTAACAAACTCCAATTAATTGCAAAAAAATCAATGTGAACATATTATGTTTTTTGCGCCATGATTTTTACTAAAGCTATTAGCTTCTGTGTGAACTAAAATCTTCAATATAATGTATTGTGCTTACCTTCTGTAGGTGGGTACCTGTACCTGATTAAGCAAATTAAAAGCATTCCACAATTACCCAAGCGCAATGGTAGCAAGTGGTACCTACATCTTGCTGAAATTTACTGCATTTTACTATATGTACTACTTTCAGTTTTATGCGTCAAATTTATTCAAACATATATATATATGTGAAGAAAAGAGTGCCATTCTCGTAAATTCATAATTTATATTTTGTTTGGAAGTTTTATTTACTATGTACTTTTGCTTCATCATAATATGAAATTTACACTGGAACATAATGATAACAACAATTTAAACTTTTTAGACTTAAATATCAATATAGATAATAATAAGTGTGTCTTTAATATCTATATAAAACCTACATATACTGACTGTGTTATACCATCTACTTCACTTCATTCTTTGTCTCATAAACTTGCCTCTTTCAACTCAATGATACATCGAGCCACTAATGTCCCTTTAAGCAATGAAAATTATATTAACGAAATTAACATTATAAAACAAATAGTCCCAAACAATGGATATAAACCTGAATTAATTAACCGTTTAGTTAATAAAAAACAAACAAAAATTTTCACAAAAAAGTATATTTATAGAGGAAATAATAACAGCCAATCTAGTTACGACAAAATTTCCAAAAACTTCTTTATACAGGCGACTTATCTTTAAAAATATCCAGTTTATTACCAGATAACATTTCTCCAGCTTTCTACACTAATTCCAAGCTAAAAAAATTAATTAACAACAAGGACATTTCTAATAAATGGCTAAAAAACGGAATATACACTTTAGAATGTAATGAATCTGACGCACAGTATGTAGGTATGACTACTAGAAATTTTAAAACTAGAATCAGAGAACACGGACTCTGTTTACGAAATAATAAGTATTCCGAGTTTGCTAATCATTTATTAGAGACAGGCCATAGCTTCAATAAAGAAAAAAAACTGTGTTTAAACATTCAAATATTAATACATATTTTAAATTGTGCGTCTTAGAAACTTTAGAAATTAACAAAAAATTAAATCTAATATTAATTTAATAAACAAAATAATACCTCCCTGTAAATCACCCTTGTTAACCATGTTTCCTATTAACTTTGACTCCTCCCACCGCCCACCCCCCTCCAAATCACCACTCCCTCTACCCTCACCTATTGGTGACTAATTTGTTTCTGTACTTGTTTAATTTAAGTTAGTTTTAAGAACGCTAGTGAATGACACAGTTGTGTCGAAACCGGTAGCGGAATTAATAAATCAAAAGTACATAGTAAATAAAGCTTCCAAACAAAATGTCTAGAAATTGCTATATAGTGAATGCCGAAAAAATACAAAAAAATCATAATTTATAAGTTATGATCAATGAAAAAAAAACACACGAAGCTTATGGAAATGCTTGATTTCGTGTCTTTCTGTGGTGTGGAGACATGAACCATAAAATAAGCATAGAGGAAAGATATTAGTACAGATGCGATACTTTTCTGGACATGGTCTAAGGACAAATGTGCCCGTCACTGGGGATGTGAGGAAATCACAATAGTGGGTTTCTGATACCTGTTTGAAGCGTGTTGTCCAGTTCTCGGGTTACTCTTAATGTCTATCAGAGGGGAGAAGGTCGTGGAAAATGATGAAGTAGAGAGAAGAGTTTTCATCATAGAATAAAGAAGAACACGAGAAATGCCATGTGCGCGTGTTTAGTGATCCAAAAGTCTGGCCAATCGAGCCTTATATTTCAAATACAGAAGTGTGTTTCGTCGTCACTATGAAGTCAGTTGCGACGTTAGTTTCCATTCAGGTCTACATGGAAGGCATTTCTAGCGTGTATTATCTATTCTGCGGTTTTCGTAGACGAATCCGTATGATATGGAGCACTATAATAAAATAACCCTACAGGAGTCTCCATATCAGAGACCTTGCAAATAACACAAAACCATTCCACTTGGAGCAGAATAGTCTTTATAGAGCTTGCCAACAGCACAAAACAATATATTATTGGCTATAATTTGGAAGAAGCTAATTCGTGGTCTTATTCACGAATATTTAAAAAAATCTATACGATCACTTGAATATCTTACGTTCAATTACTTTCAAATATTTTTTTACTTACATTATTAAATTAAATATTTTCGTTATTTTCATTTTAACCCCTTCAAGTGGCGTGGTGAACTAAACTTTCTTAAAGAGGACCCACATTTTTCAAAACGACTTAAATTAAAAGTAATACCTGTACTTTTTTTTCTAAATTTTTAATTATTAATCACATATCTTTTTCGGTTGTGTTCAATAAATACATATATATTTTAATTATTTTATCCAAAACCTTCGTAAGTGTATTGCTGAGGAACCCCTAAAATATTAACTTTGTGTTTAGTATATATAAGTACAGAGATATTGAAATAATTAGAGACATGTCAAATTAGTCGACAGCGCCGGCAAGGAAGGGTTAAATGTACATACAAATCTCATTACTGTACTTCGATTTCTTGAAGAAATTTATCTCCAGGGTTTCACTTGTCGATGTTTATCGCCAGATTATTTCGTTGGCTTTTCTTTTTCCAATGAATATGATGTAATTCCTCTGCTCTGAAGCCGTTCAAACGTTCGTCCGGCGAGAAACACAATTACAATTAATACACAAGTCACAATTAATTCCTTCTCAACTGACTATTCAAAAAAGTCGTTACAAGATTGCGCCAACAAATAGCATTTTGTCATTTGTTTCAAAATGCCCAATGCGCAGGCCGGTGTTGTGCCGCGATGCCGCTCAGAATCTCGGTGCAATCTGTCAAATAAATTAAAAATTGTATCTGGTTTCCCGATCTTACTAGGTAAATGTATTTTTGCACAATATTGACGATAGTATTCTGATAAATAAAACATTTACAATAAATTACTTAGGAAAGCAGTTTTCTGTTCAAAATTGCAATTTATACCACGCACGTTCAGGAATGAACCTTTTGGCAATATTCTACTAATGCCTGAATATGTTTTTTCCCGCTATGAATTTTATTAATTTTTCTATTGTAAGTGCTTGCTTGGATTTCGAACATCTTGTTGTAACGATGAGGTTCCCGACGCATCTTCGTTATATAAAATCTATCAAATTCACCGATTATCAATTTAAAATAAACTATTAATACCTTATATACATACACGAAAGAGTTCTTTTTTTTCTTTCGTTATTTCATTAGCCTGAACTGGTGAGGATGTCTTAAGTTACGTACAGCATTTGGAGAGTCCAAACATGTCTTTTCTTTGAAGAAGTGTTAGTAATTAATAATTACTAAGGCTTAACTTTAAGGTTTTCCCAGGAATCGCTTTTTATGCCTTGTGCAAGTTAAAAACTGATATATGATGAACGGAGGTTCCAATCGCTTTCAAATTTTAATTTTCTTCGTATACTTCTAGTAAATGTTTTAGTATAATAGTCAAAACGTTTACGTACCCCCATTTTTGTTTGTTCGCAAGGAAGGGACATCGTTTATGTATTTATAAAAATGTCTATTTATTTTTCCAAACATTCAGATTGACTCCGAAATTCATCACCATCAACGCGTCCGTCAAGAAAAACCATTTTATTACCGGCTAATAACTCCGCCATTTTTCAACACTTCCGTAATTAAATTTGTTGTGTAGTTAAACATAAAGTGATAATTGTTTAAAAAAAATGCCAATATATGCTTCCCTTTTTTTTTGGCCATTTTTGTAAATGTCCCTTGGAAATTCGCTTGTATAAGGCCTTAACGATTTCCCATTTCCTCCCAGAAGACTTACGTTAATTAAAAAAAATGGCAACAATTCATTTCAGTCATCCTGTGTATCTCCTGTTTTCGCTTATCGTGCGATTATTAATTGAATAATCCTAGTCAAAGTTGAATTACTAAAAATGACATGCGTAAGGGACAAGACTTACAGTTAACCAAATTTCTTGCAACACGAGATTGTGCGTTCGAGAATATGAAACATTATAAAAAAACAAATGTACCTAATAATTGGGTAATTATATGGTAGATACTTAACAAATGTGTATTGTGTAAATCTGTAATTTGTTCCAATGAACGGTTCCACGGCTGTCACATAAATTAGTTGTTTACTGTCCGTCTATTTTAAGAATTTATCGCATTTATATAGTATTTATACTAATTGCATTCATTTGAGTATTTGATTGACTGCTCGCCCGGAAATGAACAAATATTATTGTTTGCAATTCTCGACTCATATTGGTGACTCGAGTACTTCAAGATTGCGTTAGATCTACGCACCGAAAAATGTACTGAAACGATTCGATGATTTCATTCTGAAAAATAATGTGACTTAGTGTTTTTTCAGCGTCCCTAATGAGATAAATTCTCATCTCCAATCGGGTCTGGGTCCGCGAGACTAATTGACTATCTTTCTCCAACCAAATTGCCGTCGTAAATATCCTACGAACCGATATTGCGAGAAGAATCTCATGTTACGTCGGCTTCTGGGGTTACTTCTCGGCGAATTCTGCAGAAATAATAGTTAGCTGGGCGAATTCATTATAAATAATAGATAGGGTAAGTTTAATAGGCAAATTCTGTAGAAATAATGGTTCGCTAGAAATAATTGTAAGCTACCCGACTATCTGGGCGAGGTAACAAATTCGCCAGTGAATGAGTGAATTGGTGAAACGAAAATCTCTGATGGGATTTCTTTACATTACATTATTACCGACCAGCTAAAACAGATAAAACATATTATGTCGCACTGTATAACATCTGTTTGAAAAGGTTAGTTATTTGATGTATCCTTCCTTAAACTAATAATCATTAGTAACTAACTAAAGTATCCGGCATTGCCCGGGGTTATTAATGTTTTAGACTAAATATAAACCCTAGCAAACAATATTTGTACAGCGCCCTTGAGGTGATTTTTCACAAAAATGACCCTATAGGAAGTATCCAATTATTATCTATATCTTAATACTATAATTCCAACTGCGGATTTTTTTTTAAAGATAGATTTTGACTCGCGTTCTCTCACATCTCGCTCTGCAACGGGGTCCACAACCGCGTGAATCGCATTAATTGACCCCCGGAGTTCGTTTCTTTTTCAAAGCATTCGAATTTGCCGATTTGATCGTCTTTTTCATACGTTTCGCACTTCAGTAAGGTAGACATTTGCTTGGACTCTTAATTTGGCTTATTTCGAGTTTCGATCTTTAAAATATTGCTCAAACATTGTAAAACAGCACTTTTAATATAATTCTGCATTATTGTTTACGTAAGTTTTCACTTACTGTTGAAAATTATCACACTTGTCATGTTCGTATCTAATAGTTGAAATTTTTATTGCACCTATTATTATTTTTATAAATATGGTCTGGTTTGGTCTGGTCCGGTCTGGTCTGGTCTGGTCTGGTCAGGTCAGGTCAGGTCAGGTCAGGTCAGGTCAGGTCAGTTAAGGTCAGTTAAGGTAAGGTAAGTTTAAGTTAGTTATGGTTTTATTTTGGAACAGGTTAGGTTAGATTAATTTAGGTTAGGTTCGGTTCGGTCAGGTTGACTGAAATGTGCGGGTAACTTAAATTAATAATAATGTGTATTATGGAAATATTAAACCGTACGTGCCATATTGTGATTTAAATTAAGGAATAATAAAGAAAAAATAATTCAGGTGGCAATTTGCCAGCATTAAATAAAATGAGTTTTTATTTAGGAATAATAATAAATATTCAATTTATTTTTTATAACTTATTGAAGTTTGTAAACCTCATTGTAATATTTTAATCATTGAAGAAGATAATATTAACACATCCCAAATGAACCACGAAACCGAAAAAACAACAGAAATTAAAAAGATTTCAGTCGCATCTGGGAGTCGAACCCAGGACCTTTACCTATCCGGGGTAACCGCTTAACCAACTTAGCTAAAGAGACCAGTACAATTTACGCCATTTACACCGATATCATACTTCATGTTCAAGATTTATTAAGGACAGCAGCCAATAATATGGGATTTATAAAAATGGAGGATAATATTAATAAATCTTGAACATGAAGTAAGATATCGGTGTAAATGGCGTAAATTGTACTGGTGTCATTAGCTAAGTTGGTTAAGCGGTTACCCCGGATAGGTAGAGGTCCTGGGTTCGAGTCCCAGATGCGACTGAAATCTTTTTAATTTCTGTTGTTTTTTCGGTTTCGTGGTTCATTTGGGATATGTTAATATTATCTTCTTCAATGATTAAAATATTACAATGAGGTTTACAAACTTCAATAAGTTATAAAAAAAATAAAATTGAATATTTCTTTCCAGACTTGTACAATAAGTCAATAGATGTCTCATATAAATAAAATCGGGTAGGTATATCCGAGACTCTGTTCCGATTGCAATTGAGTTCTGGATGAAACTTTGCAATCATCATAAGGGCAGCAGCCAATAATATGGGATTTATAAAAATGGAGGATAATATTAATAAATTTTGAACATGAAGTATGATATCGGTGTAAATGGCGTAAATTGAACTGGTCTCATTAGCTAAGTTGGTTAAGCGGTTACCCCGGATTAATTTCTGTCTGTCTTTTTTTCGGTTTCGTGGTTCATTTGGGATGTGTTAATATTATCTTCTTCAATGATTAAAATAATAATAAACTTTAATCATCTCCGTTGGGTGCAACGGGCAAAACATTAGCCTACATAAACTTTCCACCCATTTCATAATGTTATCTTTTAGTTTATGATAACCTAAAGGTTTAGTTTAAATTATGATAGGTTTGGTTAGGTTAGGTTGGACTAGGTTTGGTTAGGTTAGGTTCGGTCTGGTTTACTGAAATGTGCAAGGAATTTCTTCTAATAATAATACATATTATGGTTGTATTTAATCGCGGATGATCTATTTGCAAACATTAAATTACGAATTTACATTTGAGAATAATAATATAATTTAATCACCTCCGTTGGGTGCAAGGAACAAAACGCTAGTTATTATTAAAATTTTGAGGTTGTGATGTGTTACCCCCACCCAGTAATTTTCCTCTTATTTTTAACGTCAAGTGTGCAAAATTGCAAAGGGTGGGAAAGGTTGATGAGGGTGATTTTTAGAAATCTCGTGTAAACAGTGACCTTCCTCTTGTTTTGAAGGTCAAGTGCACAACATTTCATCGAACCCCCTCATAAAACTTTGGATTTATAGACATTTAGAAATCTCGTGTAAACAGTGACCTTCCTCTTGTTTTGAAGGTCAAGTGCACAACATTTCATCGAACCCCCTCATAAAACTTTGGAGTTATATACAAAACAAACAAACAAACACCGCCCGCCCTGTACATTTTTATTTATATAATAGAAGAAGAAGATATAGATTATGTAAACAAAGAGGACCTGTTATTTAAAAAAAGCTTATTGTTTATTCCGTAAACAGGTACTATGTATTATTCATATTACTCTCACTAACTGCCTATAGTTGAACAACAATTCAACAATTTCAGTAAATCTGGTTTAATTTTTATTTCAACAGTACTTCGTTTTTGCAATATAAAGTCTAAATGTCATGTTTTATAGTTGTTATTTTCAGAACTTATGATTCCTTATATTAGAAGTATTACGTAGAAACCAATCACTTTGTGGTTTGTCATTATATGAAATAATTACTTTGTATAAATAATCATTTTGCATACCACCACTGTATTGCAATATTTTTAGCCTACTGGTTTCACTTATACATCCGTCAGTTTTATTTCACGGTCAGGAAAACAGTTCCGATCAAATCAAAGCACTGACTACCTCTTCTAGCTTATCTTCGATCGTATGACTCTCATTATTCCAATATTTTTACCTCGATGTAATAATTTTATCAATTCTCCTTATAAGATTTGGAATAACAAATTTAATTTAAGTAGCTAAGAGCTATTTAATGTATGTAATTTCGTGTATTTATGTATGTTTGTTTGTTTCATTATTACGCATTATCTCAGCACTGGGGTGGGTTATGGAGTTGAATTAAAGACAATTTAATGTAGTTTCTTAACAGTAACAATGTGGTATACTTCAAGTTGGCCTCCGAAGTCACCGGAAGCCTCAAAATGTAAAAATTGCATTAAAGAAACAGGAACGAAACGTACTTCGAAGAAAAATGGAACACCATTCTACTTCAGTTGCAAAACATTCAAATTTCGATCTCAGAGTTCGAACGTTGTCTTTAGTTTTGTTCCACTACCCAAGTTCCAAACAGTATGTGTATGTTCATGGTTAAATTTTATTATATTTTTATATTGTGAACAACTTATGAATACTTAGAGCAAGCAAGTTTGTGTATTTGGGAAGTATGTTTACGAGAGATTTAAAGACTGATAAGGATATTGAATGAATGATGGAGTGAAAGAGGTAGGAGTAGGGGTAGGTGTACGTGTACGTATTATTTCCACCTTAAAATTACACCCAGTTCACTAGAATTCATAACCTCAAAACATTACTCCAGATTGCCTTCGGGTGATAGGCGATTTCTAATAGTTTAACAACATGGCTCCCCGGGTATCTGAGCCATCAAGGCGGGACATTTGCACCATAGATAAATCGGTGTATCCTCAACCTCTTCACATTTCTTATAGTTAGGTTAGTTAGTGCTTTCGACTCCCAACAGCGGCACGTGTCTTATAAGGCAGCAATGTCCTGTTAATAGTCCTACCGGCTTCCCCAGTGTGTTTCTTCTTTCCATATATTGAGTAGTTGACCAACTCTCTCGGGGTTTGTACCGTCTATGAGACTTCATATGTACCTGGACAATGGACATATTGCAAAGAGGCTGCAACTCTGCTACAAAACTTCATTAACCGGTTTATTCAGACTTAGAATAATAATAATTTGATTTTTTATTTATAGAGTAAACATTGACTTTTTAGAATCCCATACTCTCCAAATCTGTTCCCAGTTCCTATACAAGAGCAAACTTCGAACTATCCTGTTAATATTTCCACTAGTCTCCTCAATGACTCTCTCTCCGTATTCAGTAGTTGCCGGTTCATTTGGAGTTTGCACCGTTTCTTGTCACGTTAGTAAATGGTGCTAAGAACTGACATTTTAGGTTTACCCCCCTTTCGCTTAAAGAATGAGAACTTATACATGTACTATACTAAAGGAACTTCAGTGAAAAATATTATGATTAAAAAACATACATATATTCACGTGGATCAACAAACGCTGATTCGGAATACGAGTATATAAGTATGCTATATATTCCCGATGAAGAAAGCATTCATACCTAGTTATGACACATTTGATTATATACGTATTATTTTATTATATACTCGTAGAATTAATAAATCGTTATATAAAAACCATATGAGACTTAAACGTCCTGTGATTGGTCGTCGGGTTTTCACAGAACTTAGATCACTCCTTCACGGGTCGGTCGGCCGCGCCCAATGTCGTTCTGCGTGAACGCTCACACGGGTTACCACTGCTGTATAAAAGAATATTTCAAAAGTTTATATATAATTTTTTTATTTTATTTCTTGTTAACTATTTATTTTGGGAATTGTTGATTTCATACCGACCCATGTGCGAGTGACTTACTGTTAAACAACAAAACTATTCAAGTACGACGTCACGCTTGCCCTGCCAGATTTCGATCGTTTTGGCGGGCTTTAAAAAATTCAAATGTTGAAAATTATTTTAACTACAAAGACGGCATTTAAAAAATACATATAAAATAATACTGGTATTTAAATTAGAATAATTGTGCAGGGATTATCAAGACGTACCCGACAGACTTTAAGCAGCGATGCCTAGGCCTAAGAGTGCGTCTTTTTCGTTAGCTAACGCAAGTTAAATCGGTTCATAAACAACGCACTTTGACAGTATTCATAGACGGGTCGTCGTCTCTTGCGTTTGCGTTACGGATTTCTATCTTAACACAAACGAAAAATTTTGCTTGTTAGCGACTATAAAATTGTTAAAATGTGGTGTTTATGGCCGATTAAACTTGCGTTAGCTAATGCAAAAGATGCAGATTTAGACCCTGAGCTTATTGAGAATGAAAATTTAGATAAATTTTGGTCTCCGGTAACTTTTTTTTTCACTTAAGGAAAAATCTTCTTTCACAAGTCGCAACTGACAAGAATCTAATGCCAGCATACTTGCGCCACGTGATATCCACCATTTCTTACTGTCCCAAGGTCAGAAATCGCCGGTTAAAGTCCTGATACATCTGTATATTTCCCCATGACTAGGTTCTGAACGAAACATTGTTGTGATGAGGTGATGATCTCGTCGACCATTTCGTCGCCCAAAACACAAACGTATCTCAGACATATTTAGCAAAAAATCCAGGAGAGCTAAAAATTTTTTTTTTGCGGATTCCTGTACATTTTATTAGATGTTTTGCTAATGGGGTAATGAAAAATGCTTAATTAAAAACCCATTAGTTAAAAAAAAAGTTTTTTGGCTCTCCTGGAATTTGCTAAATATGAGATACGCCTGTTTGTATTGTGAATGACGATTTGTGTGGTTATCAATTGACTGTATACGAGTGTGTGAGTTAAAATAAAATTAAATAATTAAAAATGTACTTTGTATAGACCACTTTTATTAAAATATATACATATTTCTACATGTTTCAACAGCAATGCATGAATACAAAGTACATTATTTAATTAATAATGACGCCACAAAGTTACAAAACGTTGTTTGAAGAAATTATAAAATAAAATTGTTTATTTGTCCCTCAGGCGAAGAATCGAGAGCTACCGACGTCGCCAGAGCGAGTGCGTGCCGCGTTTCGACCAGTCGTTCAGCGGCGTGTGCGAGCAGCAGAACTTGGAGACCAGCGCGCTGCAGCGCAGGTTCCTGGAGGGCAAGGCGAAGCGGGCGGCCAAGAAGGGCGGGGACCGGCAGGGCGGGCGGCAGCAGGAGCCGCCCCTGCAGCCGCCCCTGCAGCTACAGCAGCAGCTGCACCCGCACGCCCACCAACTCACCTCCAATCTGCACAGCAGCGTGCACGTGGTGAGCTACCTTCTCATACCGTACTTACATCAATCTATTCAAACCTTTACAACGCATTCTATCCCATCACGCGGCACGTTTTGACACAATGTTTGTGTTTTATTGAAACTTCATGCATCACCACATACCATATATGCCGCAGCCGCATAGATCTAAGGGCCAATTGTTTGACCAACCGTCACATTTGACGTCATCACAAATCGACGATAAGCGCTATTTTGAATATATTTGACATTTTAATGGTCCCCGTTAAAAGCCTGTTTTCGGTGTTTCAGCTTGTGAACAAATTGTGATCAGCTGACAAGCATTACAATCTCATAATTTGTTTAAAAGCTGAAACGCACCGATAATGGCCATTTAACGGAAACCGTTCAAATGTCTAAATGGATTTGATGGATATCAAAAGTGATGAAAGTTTTAAACAATCCAACCCAAGGGTCAGTTAGATCGATTGTCACATTTTTAAGGGTCCTCGTTAACTACTGATTTTCGGCCTGTCAGCGTTTGGTTAATTTTTGGTGACCGTTATGCTTGACGGCTTAATCAACGACTGATCAAACAACCCAGCATAACATTTTGACAAACCGCTGCTTTGCGTGCCGAAAAATCGTGCCGAAAATCGATGGGAACTGTTCAAATATACGTAAATCAAATCGAAATGGTGCTGATGATCGTCTATTTGTGATGATGTCAAAAATGTGACGGGCCGTCAGACAACTGACCCAGTGATCGTGTATTATTTGTTTATTTTTTTGTAATTGCGACAAATGTGTCCTTTCTGGGGAACCTACCTCGTTAAAAAATAACAATTAATCTTACAAAGGTAGACTACCAGTGTTACAAACATCTTTCATAGTTTCTCGCAGCACCTTGCAGGTAAATCTCCTACCTTTATTTCGCACTGTCACACTACACGGCAATATTAATAACTGAGCTCGATAACATCGGCGACAAATGACTTGTCCTCGGCCGTGTGGACAACAAGAGAATGTATTATTAACATCTAATAACTGGCCTGTGTACCTTGTGTATAAGTTTAACAAATTTAATATTTGAAAAAAATAAATTATTGAACATTAAAAATTTAATTTAATTTGAAAGAATGTGCATAAATATCTATTTGATTTGTGTGCTTCTTATATCCCGTATTCTCATGGGATCATCTTTCACCAATCAAACTCAGCGACCGTTAAGCTAAAAATGAACTCAAACATATAATCTTGATGTCACCAATACTTTTTTTTCCAGCGTATAATATCGTCGCCCACAACATAAAACAGGCGTAACTTATGTTTAGCAACTTTCTAGGAAAGCCAAATTTTTTTTACCAGATTCTTCATTTTATTACATCTTTCGCTAACGAGACAAAGAAAAATGCTTTATTAAAACCCTAGCGAAACACGTAATAAATTGTGTAAGAATCCAAAAAAAAACTGTTTTTTGGCTTTCCTGCTAAATATAAGATACGTCTGTTTGAGTTGTGGGCAACGATATTTAACCAATATTTTGACCAAAGTGAGTAACGAGAACAAACCACATGAACTGACGATGTAAAAATAACTAAAGTGGCGACAGTCAGCTCGCCTCCATGCTATCTCCCCTTTGTTTCTGTTATCTATGGTTCTGCCATTTCCTTAAAGTTACGTACCTTTTATGATTTATCTTCCCCTAAGCTTTGATATGTCGATGCGACGGTGAAGTTTAAACATTCCGTGTTCCAATTCTTTTTCGGCAGAACTTATTTACGATACAAATTTATTTTATAAATTATAAATATGAAATAAAAGACGTTTATGTAGAGTTCTACAAATAAAATAATATTAATTAATTTAGTATTTTGAACAATTTTTGTGTTTGATATTCAAATATTCTTTCAACCTTTAACATCCCTTTTATCTAAATCTTAGGATTTAATATCGGGTGACAAAATGTATGCTAGACGTAATTATCTCATAGGATGCCGATATAAAAGTTTAAAGTATGATATGCATTTTTTAATTTAGTATAGAGTATTAATGAATTACGTATGAGATGTAAAAGTTTAAGTATAAAGTATAGAAGTTTAGAGTATAACAGTTTAAAGTATGATAAGCACAAATGCTGATGAGGACATAGAAAATAAAGCAAATCTAAAATTTCACTTCAATCGGACTGATGATGCCTCAGAAAACGAACCTAAATAAAAAATCGAAGAGCACCCAAAACGTGACTAACCTTTCCAGTTGTAAAAAAGAAACCACTGATCCAAAATGGCTGATAATTCTAACATATGGTAAACATATGTGTACCAACATAAAAAAAGAGATAATCGAATGTACACAGCCCGCGAAAATTCAAAATTCACCTTTTCTTTTGAACACACCTCATATTCTCGTTTAGATGACAATCTTATGCCGCGTAGGCTAACTTCGCCTTTACGTATATTATATTACTCTGCTATCTGCAGTTACGATTTTTCACGTTGGGTGACCTCTTTATCAGTAACTTTTGACTAGAAACACATTGGGACATTCGTACTTTTCCTCGCTTGCAATACTGTAGTAGCAGTAAGTCAAATGTTACGCAAAATCACATAACCTGCGTTATTTTGAAGTGCATTTCTTCAGGCTGGGAATACACCGACTGCTGCAAGCAGTCGATATCAGCGGCTTTGAGCAATGACTGCACAGTTCTCATAGAAAAAAAAACACTGCCGTCCTTATTAAGGCGATGCAATGGGAAGTAATGCAAAATCGTGTGTTTTCGGTTTGAAAATTTGAAGGCCTAGAAATATCATAGATGATTTAATTAAATACTGCAAGTAGAACACATCTTGGCCTTTCATTTAACCGTGGATTTTTTTTTCGGTATATCTTTTTATAAGCTTAGAAAAAAATAAAGTATGAGACATTAAAAAAATGTTTAAAGCGCAAAATCTCCTAATTATGAACTCCTTTTCCCATATTTTCGTATTGTTCATTGTGGTAAATTAAGTTTTTTAGAATATGACCGTAAAACATTTTAATAATTATGTCTGAGCTTTACAGAATAGAATAAAACACGCATTCTGGTGATGTTTTTTTTTGCCGAAATCGAAATATGCGGCCGATGTACAGCGGGATTTTCAACCTTGCCGCCACCTGCATAAGGAGCGCGTGATTTCGTTAAAATTTTAGCCTGTGGATGGCCTTAAATTTTTCGTATTTATAAATACAAAATTACGATTAATTTCTGCTCCAACAACGAAACGTAAAGTAAATCGGTGTTTTATCTATCATGCTAATTGCTAATCACATTCACGCTCAAAAGATGATCCCGCATTTTTTGCCTTAGAAACGAATATAACTATTGGAATTTCACAAATCGTTACGAAATTAATTTAATTAACGGCATAATAATAATAAATAATTAATGTATCGCCGTTGCCTCTCGGGTAATACTTTCTGACATTTTGACGACCGAAGATAAATGACGTGTGTTACGTCGCCGTGTAAAAGAAACAGAAGAAGACTGTGAAAGCGAACCGAACAAACGGGCAGAGATGATAGTGCCTGTAAATAAATGCGGAGTGTATTCATTATTCACCGTTTTCTATAGCATTTATTATCTCCACTTTTCAATCGAAACCGTGTCAAGGTGCGCACCGTTTGTTGTGCTGTGTTTGTTGTATTCACCTGACAATGGAAAATTGTTGATACATTATTATTGTTTCATTTGCAATAATGTTACCTTCGGTTACGTCTAAATGCTTTATTTACATTTCGATCATTTAGTTTGCGCAGAAAACCTCCGAAATATTCATATGGTCTCTTTCATCGTGTGATTATTTTTTTGTTGTATTGCGGATTATAAATCTTTGGTTATGTTTATTTACAAAAACGCAACGATAAAGGATTAAAAATACTTTTCTCCGCTTTAAAAATCATATTCGTATTTTAAATATTTTGTAAAACATACAATGGGAGGGTTAGAAAAAGTAATATTTCTGATTAGATTTTGATAAATACTAAGCCTATGTAAATTTATAAAATATTTTTCTATTTAAAATCATTATGTTTATCGTATTGCGTAATAATACTATCATTATTTTGAATTAACAAATAATAACTCTCCGACGTCCCTCTCGCCCTTAAAATAAGCATAGCTTTGTTTACAAGAGTGGGCCCGACCCGCGAGGAATGAATTTTTATTTACGCTCAACTGAGCGGTTGATGAAAAATTTCGTTGGTAATTTAAGCCCCCCGGCTTTTAAATATTTTTGCCTAGAAGTGCCAATAACATTGTTTTTTCTTATGGATTATCGCAATGTTTCCTAGAAGTGCCAATAACATTGTTTTTTCTTATGGATTATCGCAATGTTTCCGATGAATTTTAAATGTGGCATATATTTATATTTTACGTAAAAATAATGACTACTCTGGAAACTAGATAAGATTATCTTTCAGATGTTTGTATTTGAAATAAACATTGGCATTTCTAAATAATAACATTTTAATATCTAACATAAAAAAGACTTAATTCATTCATTTCTGCTAAAATAAATTCTCTCTTGAAAAGTATTTTTGAATCCTTATGCCATAAGCATTACAATAAGAGAAATTCGCTGCTTGGATAATTTAAATCGATTTCTCCATCTATACAGTATTTTAACAAATGACTTACAGCAACAAAAAAAACAGTACGGGAAGGTGCTCGTATATCAAAGGTCACCTTCCACCCACACAGATTTGAACGGGGAAATTAACAAAAGGAAGAAGATTCTATGCAATAAGTCTTCAGTCAAATTTTCATTTTTCTAATATTTTATGGAAAATACTCTCCCTTTCTCATGAACGACACATTTAGCAGAAGTACGAGCAACAGCGGGACTCACAGTATGGTAGTAGGACGATACCTCTTCGCAGATGATTGTTTCCAGGAAGGTTTAATTTCTGAGCGAATATCCAACTACGAATGTACCGAACTATGCTCAATGCTGGAAAGATGACGATTATCTTGCACAATTTGTTATGTGGGATTCATCGCTATTGCTAAACTGAGCCATGAACCAATTGCACTGTTGCCAAGGGGACTAATTTATCACAACATTAAAAAACATAAGAATTCCTCATAAATTAATGATCAAATCTTTGTTGTTGCAGTCACGTTAAAAATGGAGTGATTGCAGTTTTTTTGTGATCGATTGACACTGTTTTGGATTCAATGTTGTACTTATATCGCAATTAGTATTACATATCATTATGCTGCTTACAATATATTATTTTGTTTTGAGTTTACAATATATATTTGTTATTTAATTTCTATAAATTGTTACACATAATAGTAAATACCCAAGAAATACTAAAAATATAACCATAATAAATTTGTTTTCTTAAAAATGTAAACAATTATCAATTTGTGGCGTCATTATTAATAAATTAATTAAAAAATAAATTTTGTGTTTACCACTTTATAAATATACATTGGTATATACATGTTTCGAAAGCGATGCTTTCATCATCAGGGTATTATTAGGTATTCATATATTCCTGATGATGAACGCATCGCTTTCGAAACATGTAGAGATATCAATGTATATTTATAAAATGGTGAATACTAAGTATGTTTTTAAAATCATTTATTAATTATCAAGCTAATTACAGGCTTCTGTTTTTTGTTTACGATCCCGTTGTTTTCGTGAAAAAATTGAAAGCAATTCGTAAAATTACATTATAAAATAACATACCTTTGGATCGATGAAAAGTAAACAACATAAAAATCGGTATTATGACAATAAATTGAATTAAAAATCGTTGTATCCAGGCAGTGTTTGCGGCAACTCACTTCATCTCTCGTTCTCTTTGAACGATTGTGAACTTTATTCATTGTATCATCCAAGTAAATCAATCAAGCAACGAAAAGATTAGCACCGCAGGCAGATTTTTTGTGTATCTGATGTCTTGATCCGAGCTCCTAGGCCGCCTATCGTTCACTCCCTGAAGAAAGGTGCGTTTTTGCTGTGAGCAGATTTTCGTGAGAATACCATAAGGTTCAACTTTCTCCGTATTGGTGTTACGCTATTTTACACTTCTTAGTGTGATTCGGTTCTTAGCTTTGTTACTGGTTACCAACGACTTACCTGATACCTACACACCGAGAACGGTCATCATTATTATTTGTTGTATTGTTTAGATTGTAGGTATAGTCCGTCCGATATTAAACCTCTCTCTTAATAGAGGAGGAATGTTTCGATGTCGGTTGTGGATGGAGGTCCATTTACCAGTAGGCAACTCGTGTATCATGATTGTGCACATTTCGATTATAATTTGTATCTTTACGCCTCATTGCGGTGATCCTTTGTTTCAGAAAGTGTCATAATTCTTGTTTACTATATACATTATAGAATATGTAGTGTATAGGTACCGGGGTACACAACGGTGCTAGTCATTCAATCGTGGGTTCATGACTAACCCAATGGCTTTAGTAATTTCATTGAACTCTTTATGGTGCGAGTTTGTTCATGTAGTGCTCTAGTTCTACTTGAATTCTATATTTGTCTTGAAGAAGATGAATTGTTTTGTCTATATTAGTATTATGTAAAATTTGACTGGTGAATATGAGAAAAAGCTGATAGTTACTGAATCCGATCTAGGTAAATTTGGATGTTATAACACGTACACAATACTATACTTGATAAGGCGACATCTTGTCTTTAACTTACCCAGTAGAGGTAATATCATAAAGGAAGGAAGTGGACGTAATGGTCTATTGATATATATACCGGCACCGAGCGTTCCAGACACGTGGCAGGCACGGCACAGGAGCGAGTATTCACAATACATCGTGCTTTAATTGTGTTCATAGATAATGAGTTTCGGCTTCTGTGCCGTGCCTGCCACTTTAAGTGTCTGACCGAAACCAATACAACATAAGATGCCGATTTGAATCAGTGTCCCGGGCTTCTGATCGAACATAAGTTTGATACTACAATTGCAGCGCTTCATGCACGTATCTTCAACACTGCAAATTCAGGGGTCCGGCCCTTAGGGGTTAAGGTCTATATTAGTGCAATTATTTTTTAATATTTTTTTTTGTTATCATTTAGTATTATTTAGAAGTTTGTGCGGACTGGATACAAAACCAGGTTACCCAGACCTCATCGTCACTCATTATTTAATAGGTACTATTGCAAAAGCAAACAGATTATCTCTGACCATTTTTCTATGACCTGTGTTAAATAATATCTTAATTATGCAATAATAATAATCTCCTACTCCCAGAAGTATTTCTCGTATATGGTTTGTTCAAATTATTATTACTGATCAGGTTAGATCTAGATAATATATCTTTTAAGATAAATCTTGTAATTATTACAATATTATAGATATTTTCACGATGATTAAGAAATAAGATTTGAGGCTCAAATACAAAATACCCTTCGAATTAATAAGTTATAAGTCATAGCAGTGATGCACAACCTTTCAGCCGGACGGCAAATTTATCCATTTTCAATATGTTCGTGGGCTGCTAAACTAGATACCATATCAAATTTTTATTAGAAAAATATAATTAATAATCAGGGTTTTCAAATAAAATTTTGGTCCGGTAACCTTTTTGTATTTTGTGAAAATGTAACCAATTAAAGCAGTTAGAAATTAGAATATATAATAACTTGTAATTTTGGGCGGCTGATTTAAAATATTTAAGACAGACGAGTTTATTACAGACGGTTCCCTTTCGTATTTTCACAATTTCGCAACAGAACGGAAACCGTTAAAAAATTTAATCATAGCACCCGGAAATCAGAACGCAACTGCAATTAAATAAGAAATATGTATCATAACTCATTTCCTTTACTTGTATGTTTTCAAAAACAACGTTGTGTACCCCTATAAAATAGAATCCATTCGAAATACCAATTACAGCGTACATAAAGAAGGTGAAAATTTTTCTAGGCACAGGGTTAAACCAATAAATGAATGCTGTTTATTTTTATATATTTTATTTAGCCAAATGGGCCGCTGGTTGGGCATTACTGCTTTATAGTATCGGCGTCAGTTGACTTGAATGATAAAAGAACTATGGATGCTGTTGATTCGTTAAGAATCTTTCAATGTACCAGTCTTTTATTCTAGAATTGCTGGTCCGACTCTCTTGCGTTCAAATTCAAATACGCCATATTGAAGTTAAAGACAATTACGATTTTGTTCATAATGAGTTTTTTTTTTCTCTTTTCTCTGATTATTTAATAGTTGGATATTTGAGAAATGTGGTTTGCTCCCTTCTGGTGGAATATACACCTGATTCGTTTTAAAACTTGGGGCTATCTGAGTAAGCTTATCTTGCTTTACCTCAAAATGAAGCTACCTTTAAAATGCAGTTTTGAATGTAGAAGAATTTAAATTATGAATATGCTTACCATTAACGAGTTCAATTTTTTTTATCATCCTTGTAGTTCAATATTATGCGCAATATTACCAAATACGACATAAGATCTGAGGGAAATCACCTTTGCTGGGATGTTTATTTAGCCATACAGATTGTAATAAAAAAAAGTGATTACTGATTTTCGTCGAAGGTCTTTTTTATAAATACATAGATTTTAAATTGCCGCCACCATCACAGATGAGGTTTTCATGTAATAATTTTTCATGTTTTGCTGTTTAATACAGTAATTAACATATTAATGAGCCCTCGAATAATAATTGGTAATCTTTTACAATCGTATAGCTTTCTTAATACACATTTTATTTAAAAAAAAACATTTTGATTGAACTTAATTACAATAAGAAACAGCTATTTTAGTGGGGGGAGACACCAAATAGAGCATTTTAAATTACTATTTCGCAAAAATTTATACCCGTAAAAAATTGAAAGAATCACAATACGCCACGTTAAAAGTTATTTGATGTGACATCTGCCGATAGGTACTGCCAACCTAAACAGATAATAAACTGTTGGGGTAGACACCAAATTATGTTTTTACTTTTTCTTTAAAACCCAAACCACGAACCTATGAAATAGCTTCTTGGGTTCAACTAAGGGTGTTAGTTTGGGTTATTTAAAAATAGGAAAAATTGTTATATGACATCATAGGGTTGCCAGTACTTATTGGCACATCAAATAACTTTGAGCATGGCATGTGTCTCCCCCAACTGAATTACTTGTTTCTTGTAATTAAGGTCAAAAAAAATTTCAAAATAATTAAATATTATATAAATATTAAGTGTGCTATACGATTGTAAAACGTTACCTAAAAATTATGTCTTTTTGTAAACACCGGCCTAATGCCGGCTTCTTATTATGCAATTTCCCATTTGCTTTTTTTTTATTTTCTGATTGATGCAATATTTTCTTTGTTATTTGTAAGCTTGGTTTAAATAGTTATAGTTACAATAAAATATGTTTTATTAAGAGTTCCAATCTATGAAATTCGGTGACTTTTCGTAGAGGGGATGCTTCACAATCAGTATATACCTACTATCAAATTTAATATACAAATCTATAAACTAGCCCATGAACAAGAAGCACTTACTGATAAAAAGAGTCTGTCTATTTAGCTATGTAAATTATGTACGCTCCGCAAGATTACATATCCAAAATATCCTAAACGTCGTATAACAACAAAAAAAATCCACGACGTTGGGTGCCTGAGTTTTCATTTAATTAAACTTGAACTCGATTTGACGTTTCTTCTTATCTATTTCTTGATGTCATGTACGAAATGGGAGTCAGTTTTCTAATTTGCAGAAAATCTTTTTTCGTGATTGGCCGAGACAAAACTTTTTCGCATTAATGATTCAATTATACAACCACACAATTCACTATTATCGTTTACAGTTTTTTAACACGTCTGTGAAGTATCCATGTTATTCTGTGTATTATTTATTTAAATAATGACTTAAATAGATAATCGAAGGATATCCAATGTTTCAATATCTCGGCTTCAGTTATTCAAGCCAAACTGTCAAAAATACGTCACGCAAACAAATGTCCAATCGTTCTAAAAACAATCCACCCCACTCGAAATATGTATGCTATTCTGTGCCTATAAGTCGTTTTTGCACATTGGATGCTCTCCTGTTACTCTAAGGTTCTAACATATTGGAAGGCAGGACTTACTGCGCATCCGCCAAAGTGTTTGACTTTCGTACTTTAGGGATACGGATAAAACGGAGCATCTACGGCATCCACACTGTATCATCTGTGTGTTTCCGCACATAGACATTCGAGCATTGAGAATGTATAGTATTTCGACTTGCTCCGTGTGTCGTGTCGTTGTGTGTGGGTTAAATCTCTGACGGGACGGTGTCGAATTGCAGTAGGGCTGTTTACGGCTTTTTGACCCTAAAACACAAGGGATGTGGAGCATCCGCAGCATGTATGGACGGACCGCTCCCGATAAACGCCCACCTATAGCGAGATTGCTTTAATATTGACAAATTGTTACCCAAGCTTGATAAGCACAACATATTTTTTTTATGCAATTGGAAATATGTATGTAGTTTTTTTTAGCAATTTTTATGGCATTTTATTTGGGTTGGTAAAAGCCTAATAAAAGTCATGTTTTTTATTTATTACTAGCTGAAGTACCCGGCTTTGCCCGGGGTTATGAATGGTTTGAAGTAAAGTTTTGAACCGGTTGTTTTCCTCTTATTTTGAACACGTGTGCAAAATTTCATCAAAAGTACCAAAATTTTACTTTAAGGGATGTGAAAAAGGGGTGGGGGTAGTTTTTCGAAATCTCATATAGACAGTGACCTTCCTCTTATGTTGAAGGTCAAGTGTGCAAAACTTCATCAAACTCGAAATAAAGCTGTTTTGTATTCAACCCAAACAAACACAGCCCGGAACACACTTTATATGGTATTTATATTTAGATTTAGATTTTATTTGGAAACTAGATCATTACCCGGTTTCACCGGACTTTCTACATTATTTTTTTCTTATTAAACAATTGCGATAAAATCTGCAATAAACAATATGGCGTCTTGCCTTTTGACGCTTCATAGCTTGTGATGAAAATGACTTCAATATTCTCTTTTTTTTTAACAGTTTTGCAAAATGCTTCCCTATTGTGACGGTTATTTTGTTCAAATTCAATCGTTGATAAAGTGCGTCAACACTATTATTACACTAATTTTATTAGGTTCTGAATTACATATTTTATCTTTTATTCAATTATCGTTTGAAAAAACAACACACGTTTTAATTATTACGGCTTCCATTCGAGTAACGAATGTCGGTCTGTTACCAGCCCAATCTAGTTTATGATTTTGTGATGTATGAACATTTGCAAAATTAGCATATTCTCGAATTACGCTCTGTTGCCAAACGGTGACAAAATCTCACGGATTCAACATTTAGGAATCATATAATTTTTCTTTACTAATTTCACAGTTTTGAGTTACGTAGCACAGAACAGATAATCCCTAGAGTGTGATATGTAGAAAGTGTTGCCGGCTTATCATTTTACCAAATTTTTTTTAATGTGAAATAAAAAAAAACTGGTTTTAGAAGCAAAAAGCGGGACATCCTAAAATAATGTACAGTATTTCAAAAATGTCTATGATAAATCATAAATGATAATACAAATACTAGCTCTTCCCGATCTCAGTTGGACACACTGACACGCCCTCAGCACACGTCTACCAATTTATTTATCTATCTACCTAAATTCTAAGAACGTGTTTTTAGAGTGTTGAATTGCAAATCTCATGTGAATTCTGTTATGTATCTAATATTTTAATCGTGTGATGAATTATTCTTGTATGTTTTCATTGTGTAAATATATTATTTTACTTTCCATCGGATGATCTTAATTTTATTCTCAGAATTATTATTGAAGTCGTTTCCGATTAAATTGTACGCAGATTTTGGGTGACTGTTCCATTACTCATAGTTTTAGTGATAAAAAATGGACCATATTATTCACTAAACTGGTCATACTTAGGAATGAAAAAAAGGTTGAGCCAACAATGTTCATAATATTAATTCCACTTACTATTATATTACCCCACTTCCTTCTACCTCACAACATTTCCAAAATTGAGGATGACGTAGTCCCAAAAGTTTTAAAAATATCCCCAAACTTGGTACAAATTTTGTTTTTCTCTGCGAAATGCTAATTAGTACTTAATTACTAGGTGGCTTTGCTCGGGGTTATGAATGGTTTGGAATAAAGTTTTGATGTTGTGAATTGGGTCTAATTTTAAGGTGGAAATAATATAAATGTTCAGATTTAATTGTTATAACTACCCTTACATTTACCTATAGCTACCCTTACCTCTTTCACCACATCATCAATTCAGTATCCTTATCAGCATTTACATCTCTCGTAAACATACTTTCCAAATACACAAACTTACACTCCAAGTATTAATAAGTTGTCCACAAATGTTTTTTTTTTAAAAATAAAATTTAACTATGAACATAATTGTTTGGAACTTGGATCGTAGAACAAAACAATAGCATCGGGGTGTTTGAATTCGTAGCAGTGAACTCAAAATTTGAATGTTTTGCAACTGTAGTCGAATGTTCCATTTTTGTTCCCAGTGCGTTTTGTTTCTCTCACATAAATGTAATCCTTTATCCCATCTGATGACCTTGGTGGTTGGGTTGAAGTATACCACATTGTTACTATTAAAAAAATATTTTACTCTTTTTAATTCGACCTCGTAACCCGGGTTCCAGCGCCGAGGTAAAGTGTAAAAATGGAACAAACATACTTATATGTACTCTAAATTTATATTGGTATTATATTAGTTAATCATATGTCATGTAGGAAAAGTACCTTCTCGAAAAACAATTAAATCGAATTAGGAATTCAGGGAGACTTGAATATCCAATCTGTTTCTCAAAAACGTGAGCATTTTTTTTTCTTTCTTTACACATCACAAATCAAACATCTGTAAATTAGTGTGTACATCCTCGAGTACTTTCATACGGATACCGCCGATAGCTCCGTCACAAGTAGGTCTAAGGTCCTCCTATAATAAAATTTCACCCATCGATAATGTATCGCTAAGAGTTCCGTTATAACCACCATTCATCGTTTATTGCAGAGGTTGAAGTTACAACCGATTTTTTATTCCACCATAATAATTATAGATGTGTCGTTTTCATCAAAGATTCTGATTCAGTGCTGATTTTATCACATTACGTTCAAGGGGTTCAAGTCAGGACGCCTGACGACTGGCGACTGGCAACTGGCAACTGGCAACACGTCACGTCTCTGTGGTGATTCCATTATCTACCTCATGCCACTTGGCCCATCGATAATAATATTGTATTCCGTCGGCAAATCTACTATCATTTCTATTCTGCTTTGAATAACGAATGCGCTGGGCGCGTAAAGCTTTTAGCGGATAATTGCGGCTCCGTCGCTCTTCGGGATGGATTAGTTTTGCTTTTTGTTGAATGGAGTGAGAAATCGCGCATTACCTCCGTTCTTGCGGGTTAGCGATGGACATAATCGAAATATCCTTTTTGAAATTTTGTCTCTAAAACTTGTCGATGAAAATTATTTCCATTCTGAAAATCATCGATCAAAGTATGTAGATACCAATATCGTGCACTCCAATTTATACAGTTTGCCACAACAATGTGCGGAATACGATAATAAAATAGCCGTTTTCAAATATTCATTGCACAATAATTCATACCCATGTTTGAAAAACTCCACACAGCCTACCTCTGGTCATGGAGCAATGCACGCCACATGTAGATGCATTCGAAAAGTTTTGATTTCTTTTTAAAGTTCGGTTAAATTTCATTGCCATAAAAAAATAGATTTCCTACACATGTTGTAATCGAAACATACATTTCTAAACATAATCGATTTAAATTCACTTATTTATAATCGTTATTTAATAATCGATTAGAAAAGTTTCATTCCGATGAATAAACGCTTCCTAAACTGACCTATCTAATTAACTGAACGATAATTTGATTGGAAGAGTCTATGGCATCGATATTCCGACGTCTTTTTTTATGACATAAAAATCAACGGTGTTGTCTGTCCGACCGATTATTTCGAAACATTGTTAGATTTTATCAGTTTTTCGATTATGCCCATCACTACCGTAGGGATGGGATGGTGTGTCTTTATAAATCAATAATACCAATATATTTAGATAACCTTAATAAGTCATCTGGGAGTTTTAAAATTGTATGAATATTGGACTCGTATTATCTTAAGCTCGAGATGGTTGTATATGTTGAAGACTTGGCTAGCTGAAAGAAACTATTTGTATTAGATAATTAGGAAATATTATGTTATGTACGATTTATTGTTATTATTTATGTTTTCATATTCTTTATAGATGGAAGTAGCAATATTTTTGAGTATGGTTATGATGAAATGTTTTCGTTTTAAAGATTTAAGTTTGTTGCGTATGTTTTTATTTTATATAGATTTATATGCACGTAAGTACCTTAACTGCAAATTTAACTTACTACAAGGTTTTGAATGACAAGCACCCGTTAGTCAAACTACTAAAAAGTAGTTTATCGGGACTTTTTGTCATACGTTTTGTAAAATTTCTTTAAGCTAATATTGAAAAAAAAATTGTATCGCTAATTACACGGATATTGGTCATTCGATCTTTCTTATATTATAACTTTTCAAGAATAGGTAGCTTTAATTCTCGTGAATATATTACATTATAATATTAGGTTGTCATATAACCGTACGTGATAATATTCTAATTATTTTCTAGGAAACCGTTTATTTCTATAATGATAACCATTGCCTGTTTCCAACGTTACTTTTATCGCACATTTCTAGAGAATTCGTAATTACCTCCGAGTACGAGTACGACTGACGTATTTATTATGCACACGTCTATTATTATGTTCATAATGTGATATGTTCAGTATCGGTATTATGTTTCCTGAAATAAATTTTAATAGATAAATAACTCCGCGTGCGATTATAGTTCAGATTGACTATGAAATCAATAATGAAAGAACTAAAGAGGTTGTGGTATTTATTTATTTGCCTCTCAATTACCTTTGCGACAGGTGTGAAATTAATAACTTCCGAGGAGACGGTACGTCCATATCAACACATAGATACGTCAGTGCATACATTATTTAAAACAGAAATTGTCATTTTAAAATTGACATTGAACTGTATCCGCATTGGAAGTGGAAGGAAAGAAAGAAAGTGTGGTGGGGGGGGGGGGGTGAGATGGAGAAGAAGAAAGTCGTTAATCGTACCAGGCTATTCAGATCTGGTCACTAAACATGTATACATTTTTTAGCTTTTTACAGGCCAATTTATAAAATTTGTTCTCCAGTTCTAAAATCAAACAATTCTAAGAAAGGATTGATTGTAAGGGGAATATATATGACCTATATGAAAATGGAAGAAGAAGCCGGGGGGTTCGAGGAGGAAACGGTACGATCGAGTGAATCTCATACTTGAGTCGGGCCAAGTCAGAAGTAAAAATAACAGAAGAGAATGTATTCAATTATCTATGAATGTGATTGAAGCAAGAAGGGTATGCCACGATCGAGTTGTTTGGCGGTCCGTCCTCTCTATTTACCCCTCCGGGGAAACTGCATGATGGTTAGTTATATCAATATAAATATTAAAATAAATACTTACTCTTCTTTTTCCGCTAATCTTCTAATAATTGTAATATCAAAATTAAAGAAGGATAAAATAGCAACTGCAATATCATGCAATATGCAGTGTTTTCAATATAGTGTCCTGTGCGTGCAAAATCGTATCTTAAAACTTCCTAATATAACGTGTTAATGTGAAGTGACTTGCCTGGTATGTATGTTTCTGCATCTGTTTGTATATATCAAGATAAACTCTAGCAAGTAATATTTGTACATCTCCCTTGGGTGATTTTTTACAAAAACGGCGCTATACAAATTATCCAATTACATATTATTATTAGCTAAAGCCATTTCACACATTCTCTTTCTGAATGGTTGTCTTTCACCAGGGCGATATTGTGAGTATATGTTCACTGGAACAATGTGCAAACAATGTTAGTTCTATAATATAAATATCTGAAAAACCAATACCTACCCCACAGTGTTTGATTGCCTGTCACTGCTTTTGAGCCTGCAACCTCTGGGTCCGCGCCCAAGGAGCTCACCGCTCTGCCGCCGCACTTAACGTTAATATATGAACATAATGAGTATATTAAACTTGTTTAATGTTGATGACAAGCATTATTTTAGTCGGAAGTCAATAGGGAATTTAGGTGAAAAATATTTGTGCCTGGGGATCAAAAACACCGATTTTGAATATATATTCTTTTTTTTCACTTTTTTTTTATATGAATACCACCCCACAAGAGTCCTAACTGCTCCCAACCGTCTGGAGCCAGTGAGACTATGGCATCCCCAATTGGGGAATGTTGTGAGGCTGAAGGTATTGCGGAGAGGAAGAGGAAGGTGGGGAAATACCTGGCTATTCAGATCTGGTTACAGATCTGAATAGCCAGGTAACAACGGCTAAAAGCCATTTCAAGCAACGTTTCAATTCTGAATGGTGGTCTTTCACCAGGGCGATACTCAGAGTATCTACCACTCTGAAAATGCATATGTTTCAATATTATTATTCTTAGAATTAATAAATCCTTCTTGAAAATTGTTCAAAAAGCCATAACACACAAACGCTCCGTGATTGGTGGAACGAACTCTGTCGTAAACTGTACCCCCCCTCTCGGATTCTGCCAACGTTTAAAAAAATTACTATGAAAACTAAATATAAAAATATATTTTTAGGTTTGAAGGTAGAATTACGAAGGTAATTAGGTAGAATTAATAGGATGGGGGGTGATTTTTCGAAATCTTTTGTAAACAGTGACCTTCCTCTTGTTTTGAAGGTCAAGTGTTCAAAATGTCATCAAGCTCGGAATTGGAAACTGTAGATTTGTGTACAAAATAAACCAAACAACACTGCCCCGTACACTCTTTATATACAGAAAGATAGATAGATACATTCGAGAATTGGCCTTAAATTAAAACAATGCATTTCATCAAAATTGTATCTCATTAGATGTATTGAATCATTCTCAGTATTAAATGAGGTGTATCACTCGGAATTGTACCGAACGTCTCACTTATGAATATACCACGTTTGTAATATAATTATTTATATGTAGGTAATATAAATAATTTGCACATTGAGCCCAATATATCCGCGCTTCGTCACATAGGTCCCAATTCAATCCAGTGCCACGGTGACCCCCTCATAGGAGTTTAGTACGGAAATCATTTTTATTGCGTAAAGCCGTCAATGCTTCCAGTAAGCAAATCTTCCTCGTTACGTCTTATAGTCGTTATTTCGGTGTATTCAGGAATGTCATAAGTCAGATTAGATTGTAAGGGTTCCCACCAGATAGCGACTTGACAAATGTAAATATCTGTCAAGCCAAGCTTAGAAAGCAACTGAAATACCGGCTCATAGAGACTCTTATGAGATATTACCGTAGTGACCTCTAGGACTATAGATCACATAATCGAATCGGCCCCATTGCCAGCCGACTTAGTAGATAACTATGGAATGTCGAAACAGGGTTGTCACCTTATTTATTTCATTGTAATAAGCTAGGTTAAGTGCTGCTTATTGAAGCTGTTCTTACATTGTACGATGTTTCATTTTAGTACCTGGTCCTGGTTTGATAGATAAATACCTACTCATTTTTATTTTATTTTTTATCTAATTTTGAAATCATGGCTAAACTATATAGCGCCCTGTTTTATTTTTTTTAATAAATAAACATTTATTTTAAAGCAACGTAGTTCTTCGTTTAAATTACGTTACCTTAACCTTGCCGCTGCCTTTATAATTCTAAACAGAAAAAAAACTATGACAATTTCATAAAACCGGAATTCGCAGTTAGATAATGTTTGCTGCCTCATACAGATGTGTTACTTATAGTTTTTATTTCTTGCCTCTTTCATAGAATCCGCTAACGCACTAACCAAGATACAGAACTCATATCTGCCATATTTTTTTGCATTTACTTATGCTTTAAAATAATCATTATTTTAATTTTGTTTATTACATCTACGAGGTGTGTTCAAAAGAAAAGGTGAATTTTGAAATTTCGCGGGCTGTGTACATTCGATTATCGATTTTTTTGGTTATGTTGGTACACATTTGTTTATCATATGTTAGCATTATCAGCCATTTTGGATCAGTGGTTTGTTTTTGACAACTGGAAAGGTTAGTCACGTTTAGTTTTTTCTTCGATTTTTTACTAAAAAAAATTTTTGTAAAAAATCGAAAAACATCGATTTTTTGAAGAAATGCTGATAAGGACATAGAAAACAGATCAAATCTAAAATTTCACTTTAATCGGACTGATGATGCCCCAGAAAACGGCTATCAAGTTCCGACCAAAACTAGGAAATTCCTCCATAGGATTAACAATTATTAACAATTTTTTTCTAAAAAGAATAAAACATTTTTTTTGAAGAAATTCTGATGAGGACATAGAAAATAAAGCAAATCTAAAATTTCACTTCAATCGGACTGATGATGCCTCAGAAAACGAACCTAAATAAAAAAATCAAAGAACACCCAAAAACGTGACTAACCTTTCCAGTTGTCAAAAACAAACCACTGATCCAAAATGGCTGATAATGCTAACATATGTGTACCAACATAACAAAAAAAAATCGATAATTGAATCTACACAGCCCGCGAAAATTCAAAATTCACCTTTTCTTTTGAACACACCTCGTATATATTATACAGTACTATTTTGCATGTTTTTTAAAAGTATAATAAAGGTGCTTTGTATGGTGTTTTATGATGTGGAGTGTAAGGTAGGTTTGAAGAGCTGATACTGTGAATGAAGTATGTGTTGTGACCACCTCACTAGGAGAACCTGTGCTGGAGTGTTCACCTGGATGTGTTAAATGTGGTACAGATATTGACGTGTATTGATTAGTTTAGTTTTAATATTTTAGTCGTGCTATATAAATGTGAATTAGGTATAGAATTTGAAGAAAAATACATTTTTTTTGTTTAAATAATCAAAAATCAATTAATGGATTGTTATTTAGGCAAATCCTTTTAAAAATAATAAGTGTGTAATTATAGATACTTTCGACTAAGTTTACTAATAGGAAAGTATATTGCACGGAAAAGAGAGTATATATGTTTATAAAATATAGCGTTATAATCTTCATAAAATTTCCAGCACCTTGTTATCGCCTGCAATTCATGCATCATATTGTGTATTTTTTTCACAATTAACCATTTCATATCGAAAACAAGCGATGTGTCACCCCTATGCCGATATTTTGTCATTTTGTTGATAAGTGTTTTCGTATTTAAAACTTGCATCGGAATATTTCCATATGGACTTACTTATTATTACCGAGTAGGAAAATTTCTGCTTTGGTTGCATGCTGCATTAAACGTAAAATGTATATATTTATTATGAGGCATACGTATTGAATAATTAAAATGTCGTTCCTGAAACATAATATTAATTATTATTGAATGATTTTTGTCGGTGACAATTCTAGAATTTCGATGTCCAATGAATTGGCTTTCGATTGTAACGTATGATTTTTAGCGTAACTTTTTTGTAACGTCTGGTATGCCACAGGGATCTGATCTAGCCCCCCCACTTTTTCTAATATTCCTAAATGACCTTGGGTCAAAGTTAAGTCTATTTCTGATCATCACCTGCTTCAAAATGACATCGATACACTCGATAACTGGCGTATTGTCAATGATATGCACTTAAATATTGAGAAATGTTACACTTTAAATTTCTCTCGAAATTTAATTATTAATAATTTTACTAACAATACTATCCTCAAAAAAGGTATCTTCCATAAGAGAGCTAAGGATCACTCCCGATTCTAAATTCATATTTGACGCACACATTAACAACATAAAGTGTAAATCATTCAAAATGATGGGATTTATTCACAGAAATATAAACCATTCAAGGACCCTCAATCAATTTTAACCCTTTACAGCGCCTTAATTAAAAGTATACTGGAATATGGAAGTACTATTTGGAATCCTCATTACTACAAATGTGAAAACATTGTTGAATATTTTCAAAAGAAAATGCTGAGAATGTTATCTTTTAAATGTGGTTTACACGACCATCTTAGATCATTCGGCGCACGTCTTGACTACTTCAACATTAATTCACTTAAAATTAGAAGGCGATTGATTGAATTAATATGTTTACACACAATAATTCACGGTCATCTTGATGCTATTTTTGAAGACGCGATAGCACATTCCACCTGAATACATTCAGAAATAATATTGCCTACTTTATTCCCGTGTCTCAAAAGTGTCGAATATATAATAAGATAGAGTTTGCTAATGTAGACACTTTGTAGATATTTTTGTCGATAATTTGTAGTTTCAGAAAAATTGTCCTACTATTATTTTAAAAATATATGATTATTTGTAATTTTGTGTATTTTTTTGTATATTAACTAGGTTTTTATAACTAAATTGTTATCACGTAAATGTGAACATCTGTAAAAACCCAGTACAAATAATTTAAAAAAATATTTTCAATTTTTATATTTTTTATTCGAATCCGTAACATTATTTTATAATCAAAATCTTTCTCAATTATAATAGTATAATAATAATAATAATATCTTTGTTTTAATTAAATTTGAGTATAACTAAAATACATGTATAATAAAGTGTACAGTTGTTTATAAAGTAGATACATAAAAAGGAAAATAGAAAATAATGTAATAACAGTAGTAATAATGTAATAATGTTCTGATGTTCTGATTTTCCAAATAGTAACATTTTGTATATAATTTATTCTAAAATGTAAATATGTTAGTTGTAAGACTCTCTCACTAGTTTTAAGTCACTAATTATAAGTCTGAATTAGGTATTTTCTAGTTATAAATCTTAGCTGTAAGCCATTAGTAATTAATCTAATATGTAAATTATTATATATAAGTAAGTGATAAGGTATAAGTTAGATAAATTATGTTGTAAAGCGCCCTTGAGGTGATTTTCTCACGAAAACGGCGCTATAGAAATAATCCATTTATTATTATTATTATTAGTATGTAAAGGACAGAAATGCATAGTTTGTGCCCATATAAATTCGCTCAATTCTGACATTGATCTGCCGAGTTGAAAAAGCTCTGGTTCTGAATTCTGAATCCTGTTCTTGCTAGGTAAATTGCGAAATAAAATTACATAGGTCTCTACATTTTTTTTCGGTGAAAGACATTAATTCAGAAACGAAAATTTAATTTTAATTTTTTTATTGGAGAAAACACAGATACAGACAATAATGAAGGTAAAACTTAACATTATTGTTACGCAATTTCGCGATCACGTTTTCGTTAATTCTTAATATTTTAAAAATAAAACCCTTGGCACGTAATGCTTTTAAATATTGATTTCATAATAATAATTATTCTTTATTCCAGAAGGTGTGCGGGAGTAGTGCAATGCATTGCGTTCCATAGGTTACGGTTACAATAATAACACACAAAAATTAATAACACTACATATAACATAAGGTAAAATTATGTAAAAAATATTAATGAATGAAAAATGAAAAACGTTTATGGGGGATATTTGACGGTCTCCAGATGGCCATCAGGGGAAAATCCATTCAGGCAGCCATGATGGCATTCTTGTATTGGCGTACTCTGCACCATAAGCTTCCCATGCGGTGACGGAGAAGTGCCCCGAAAGAGTGCACTCGTCCCTCCAGGAACTTTTCCGTAGCGCTGCAGTGTCTCGGTAGACGGAATAGTTGGCCTTTTGATTTGACATCGATGTTTGTTGGCGGATGTACACACGGAATATGAAATGGAATAAATTGTTATTGTAGGTTTAAAGCTCAATTCCTCCAAGAAATTTAAAATACAACATTTTATTGTAACACTAACTAACACATACATATTGTTTGTTTTAGTACCTGCCAAAAAGCAAATCATTTCAATTTTTGAACGCATTACGTGCTAAAAGTGTTTTTTTTTTCTAATTAAGAATTATCGCCATCTGTGATCGCGAATTTGCATAATAATTTTTGGTTTCATTTATCAAAACATTTTTTTAATAATTTACTGTAGAATTCGCCTGCATCGGCGTGAAGAAAATTAGAAAATTCATCGTGAAAATTCCGTATATAAAATAATCGGAACACCTGGATTATAGCATACGCACTGGCCAGGAAGGAAAACGTAATACTGAGAAGTACCCCTTGAATTATTCAAGTGTAGTTCTTGGCTAAACAAGAACTGCATTGAGGGTATTTTTAGGTGCTATTTAAAACCTCCAACTGAAAGGAAAATTACTAAGAGTTTTCCATTCGCATTAGTTAGGAAAATTTAAGGCAGCAGTAGAGAAGAGTCATCACAAATCGGTGACGTGAACAGGAGTCTAGTGCTAAATTAAATTAATGAAAGAGGGCGGATCATCACAGATGCTAAGCGGATGAGGGGGCGATTTATCTCAGCTGGTAAACACGAGCAGCAATTAAAAAAAAAAAATTTTCGAATAAATTAATTAAAATCGTGGTACACAGAATTTTTTACGAAGTAGGTACGTCGAAGTTGTTGTTTTTTTTTTTTTTTTTATATGAAAATAGTTTTCAATTTTCTACTGAAATTAATAATAATGTATCAAAGAATATGTCGAAATCATTCAAAGTTTGACTTTGATTAAAGTTGATTGAAAATACCCTTTCCTTGTTTAAGAAACAGATCTCATTAGTCCAACATTTACCAATCTCCCTTTTCCTTATTCCTTCTTCATATAGTAAGTTATTTTACAACTTTATAAAATGCCCCTGGGATGATATTTCACAACAATGATGCCAAAAAAAATTAACCAAATGTTTTTATTAATATTTTTCGTGTGTGTGTGGATGGAATGTGTGTGGTTCTAATGCGGCGTCATATTTAAAAGAAATTGGTTTGAATTTAAATATTGTATTGGTTGACTGGTTGACTCATCGCATTACAATCTCCGTAAGGCTTCAGACTAACATTATATGACAAGTATTATTTTGTGTTAGGTACGTACGTCAATTATTGTACATTGAACAATTTTTTCGAGACAGATTCATAGAAGGTATCTGTCATTTTAATTTCTTAAATACGACTAGACAATTTAATTCTCAAAGTTTTTAATCGTTTTTTTTCCGGGGGTTGTTGTAATAAAGTTTTGCCAAAAATCTATGCGTGCCGTCATAATCAAGGTCATCCAAAAACTCTATAATTTTGCTGTCAAAGATGTGACGTTTTGCGCAAATTAGTGGAAAATGACTGCTTTAAATGTCAATTAGTTTAACCTCATTTAAATGTATAACCATATTAAAAATATATTTAGATGTGGACAAATGCTTAATCGATACCCTAATAAAACTTAAAGAAATTACTCCCTAGTCTAAAAAAGCTTAAGGCCGCGTCGCGCGACTGGTTTGCTCAGTACTGACGCCACCGCGTCGAAAGGTTCGCCCGTCCGACGGGCCTTTTCTAAAGTCGAGTCAATTGTTCGATCCCTTCCCATATATATATTTATATTATGTTAACGGACCATTGTTCAATTATACAAAATACACTTCACGAAATGGGAAAAACAAAAGCTACAGAAAAAGAACAGCGCATACATAATACACGAATGAAGCAATGACAAAGGTATACATTTTAGGGAACATTCTAGAGTCCATGATGTTAAACATCGACTGTAAATAGGTAAAACCCTTTAAGCCTCAAAATGAAAACTTTACAGGAGACGATAAAAATGAATATTTTGATATTCGTAAAACTAATTTTAAATCTTGATCTTTATATGAGAGTTATTTTTTTTTCTTGAAGTGATGTAAAATATTCCATTTCTATTTATAGTAGAGATCTGAGGTTTGACGCATTTCACCGAAAATTGAAAAAAAAAAAAAGATTTACTATGATATCGTTTTTAGTATGAAAAAATATCACTTTTCGACTAAAATGATTTTACCATATTGTCAATTGAAAATTATTACATATTACTATTCTATCTCAGAAAAATAATCTACAGTAATAATAATGTAATAACATCAATTTCTTAACGATGGCTCCATGCCTCATAACCACATAATACAAGATAGGTAATAATAAGTCTTACTTTCAGAAAGTTTATCGACTGTTACTTACGAATATTATATAATAACATTAATAACACAACGTGTGCCGATATTCTCAGCTCTTTCTCCTTGGCGCTTCGCACCGGAGACAGAACTATTTTTTATAAAATACAAATTGTTTATTTAAATTATTCGTGACTTATCTCCCGCGCCGACACATCATCATCCTTAACCTTTGATTGAGGTTGCCCCAGTGTCACTTTCTTTTACGACAAATCGTTTTACTTTTTAACCCCTAGAGTGCCGAAAACAGTTGAATTCGTGAACCATGACGTCAAACGATGAATACGTACGTCCTATACGACGCACGTAATAACTTCATGTTTATATTATAATTTTTTACAAAAGTATACACTGATTTCCCTGTGCGAACCGCAAAAATAAATATTCCCACTTGTTTTTTTCGTTTTGTAATTAAAAAGAAAATTATGTCATTATGTTTTCTTTGGTTTTTGTATTATTTCTTCATAATTCAAAGGTTTCTCGCTTATCGTAGCTATTATCAAACTTTGACTGGGCCACACATAATTATTTATGTGGATTTTATTATTCTACACTCTACATTATTTATTTATTTCACGCTCATGGGGCTTTTCCATAGATATCTTACTGTTTGAACATAAGAATATAGAAAATAAAATAAAATACATTGATAAGGGAGTTATATCAAACTCAACATTCAATGACCTATATTACCCACACACGGCACTGCACGAGTTCTCATTTAAATTTAAGAAATAAAAAAGTTATGTAATAATATGCATGTCGCATTGATCACCTCGGTAGGAATAAATGTTTCAAATGGTACTAAAAATTATCCACATTCATTATTGGTTGATTTACAGAAAACAACAAAAGTAATAAATACAAACTTTACTCTAAAAGAATCGTAAAATGCCGCAAAAACTTAGTAATTATTAATTTTAAAGAATTTATTATTAAATTGTACAAAAATAGTTTAACAAATGAAACACCAAAACATTTAACTTCCTACAGTATTGGGCATTGTGCATTAAACCCTTATGTTGCTCGTAAGGTATGTATCTGATTACCTCATGTGCCTCAGGTCTCTTCTTAATATTTATTCAAGTCAATATTATTACATACATATAAATATCACCCGATTCAGATAAATTTTGCGTTTCTAATATACTAGAAATATTCTCAATGTTATACAATACAAACAGAAGTACACACTCAAAGGAAAATTATAGAAGCCTCCCTTAAAATATTATTTATTTAGCCTCGCGTATTTTAATTTGTTAAACACAGTTGGAATACACGGCAAAGGGTTAATATTTAACATTCGTTGAATTCAAGTCGTCGACGACACACTGCAAAAGTGAGAGCGTCGCGTCGTTTCGGCAAATACAAATTATCTGTTCCATTTCCACTTTGCCGCTATAAAACTCGGCGAATGGCCATAGAATTATCATTTTACTAATAATTACGTATTCATGATTTTCGATTTAATGGTTTGTACCTATTAATTTGATAATTCGATGTTTTTTTCATCTCGTTAAAATTGCTATATCTTTCATGCAACGCAACATCTTAGATCTGAATTTTCTACATACCACATCTAGGTAGGTACTATGTAACCTCTGATTTTAAAATGTTTTAATCTAATACCATACGAGAGTCCTCACTGGAGCCAGGAGGACTACAACATCTCCAATCGGGGTATGTTGTGAGACTAAAGGGAAGAGGATGGTTGGGAAGCACCTGGCTATTCGACACGGCTAAAACCATTTCAATCAACGTTTTGATTCTGAATACTGGTCTTTCATTAGGGCCATACTGAAAGTATCTACCACTTTGATATACCGCCGATAGCATGTCGTGTAACAAAAATAAAGATCCCAACGGAACTCTCAGTGGTAGAATCATGCTAATTCTAAATAACCCGTGATGTCAGTTGCACTATTACAGTTTTTATTGCATATAGCAATAATGATTATTTGCAAGGATGTTGATGGTCTAATCTTTGTTTCCAATATCGTCGGTACCATTACGTAATGCTATGCATACGATAGACTCTCCTATCTTTCTGTCGGTCTTTATGTCAATTCACCTGTGTCTGTATTTGCAGTGATAAATTTGCGGAAAAGTGGGAAAATCCTCAGTTCGCACTGAATGTCGTCACCCGTGTAATTTCGAGGAAACAACATAAATTAAACACTGAATGTAAAACTGTAGTAAAGTGCAGCGTCTTTTATTTTGATATTTAACATCTGTGTTTGGCATGTTATTTGTGATTTTAAATATATGTATCGTACCTAAATGTTGACTACGTTCAATTATTATATTACACCATTTTTATACACCTCCAAAAGGGTGGCAAAACTGTCAAATTCAGTGGTTTTACATTCACGTTAAAAAAATATATATATACGAGTATATATATTACGAAATATTCACCCATCTCTCATTCAATTCGTTATTCAATAGGCTCGTCCAGGGGTCTGATTCCGGATCTTTTTAAGGATAAGGCATTGTCCTTATCCTTAGACTTAAAGACTTTTTTCTTAACTGCGGTTCCGGATCCCTCCGACGACAGCTGTCATTCAGCGAATGACTCGTTTAAAAATATGGATATTTGCGCAGTTTTAAGAAGAGAACAGCTTAATATTATCGTATGTATTGACTCTAAACATTATTAGTGAGTCATTTATTGCATAATGATGCTATTAAATGTACTGACTTAACGAAATTGTGATAATAATAATTGTATGATTTGTATAGCGCCGTCTTTGTGAAAAATCACCTCAAGGGCGCTGTACAAATATTACTTCCTATTCTTTAACTAATAATGTACAGACAGATACAGAAAAACATACTTACCTGGCAGGCCGCTTCAGTGATGTTTGTAAAGTGCCTGTGTCAAAAGCCTGAAATGTCCGATAAAAGTGATTTACATTCTAAAAACTACAATTGTAAAATAAGTTATAATAAACTACATGTGTGATGAATCTATAATTTTTCAATAATACTGTCATATTAAACCACAAACTCCTTTAAAAATGTATGTTCATTGACATGTTATCGGAATCCCAGTGTTTTTAACCCTATGGATAGGGACAATGCCATATCCTTAAAAAGAACCGGAATCAGGGCCCAGATTCCCAAAGGCGTGCGACCAGTGGAGTGCTATCCAACGATTAAAGAAAATAAAAGTTTTTTTTTCGAAATGTATTTTTTTTTCCATAAATTTTGAGAATACTTTTTAAGTGACAACCTTTCTACATTGATAAATTGTTTCTATATAACAAGTTTACCCTTTTTGGTTAGATAATAAAATTGCCATTTTCAAATATTCAAGGTACAATTCATACCCGAATTTAAAAAAACTACACACAGCCTACATTTGGTATTGGATCAATGCACGCCACTGCGTATGACGCATGGGCTAGACAAGCCCGAAAAAGTATCAACCAATAGTTGAACATTGAATATATTATTAGTCACAATTGATTTCATACACTCGATTTTGCCCCTTTGCCACCTTAATTATTTATTTGCTAGTTGGGAAGGTATGTTGTGCGTTGTGTGGACTGTCTGGACGAAGCTTATGAAATTGTATTTATCAATAATTATGCGAGATGATGAGTAGGTAGGTCAGTTTGATGATGGGTAAGCTCAGGTGGTAGATCATTTGCCTGTTAAACACATTGTTTCAAATGTGTATCTACTATAATGATAAATTTAGATAAATTTATGCTGTTTATTATTTTTGTTTGATAATGTCAGCTATTTATTTTCCTTGTAAACAAAATATTCCAGATTCTTGTCACAACTCCTCCCCGTCTATTTCTCAAAATGCGAATGAATTAACGTTATAATTTATTTGACAATATCAAGCTATTCCCTGAAAAGCAAAATATTTCAGGTTCGTGTTACTTCTTCTCACTATTTACAGAGCGTTAGATACTCTCAGTATCGCCCAGGTGAAATACCACCATTCGGAAACGAAACGTTGCTAAAAATTACTTTAAACCGGCTTTGGTGACCATATTTGAATAGCAAGGTACTTTCCACCTCCCCGCTCTGATTTCCTTCTCTTCCCCACTCCCCTCAACCTTACATTACATACTCCAAATGAGGGTGTCATAGTACCACTGGCTCCGGACAATTGAGACTTTTGTGCGGTATTCACTTTCAATCTTTTGAAATTGATATTATTGTATGATTTTGTTAATTAGTTCATTGTCCGTGTCTAATTATGTGCATTGTGCAGTTCAACTTTTTTGCTAATGTTTTCACTGGTTACATGATAAATCAACACACGAATGAATCGGCACACTTTTTAAAAGTGATAATAATTAACTTTTTTTTTATTTCAAATAATAAAATAAAATTATTGGTTAGTTTAGGTTTTCGTGCTAGTTTTTTTTTGTACTTTTGACGGAATTTATATCACTATTAAAAAGTGTGCCGATTCATACGTGTGTTGATTTATCCGATCATCGTTTTCACTATGTGAAAAGTCGCCAGGGAATCGAGGCAGTAGGTTGATATTGATAATATTATGGAACGAGACTCCAGTCCAGAGTGAGACAGTGAGCACTGAGACTGAACAGCAACCATTGAACATTGTCTCACTAATCCCCGGCCGTCTCGCTGACCCCATGTCCGGTCAGCTGCGACTGTTGCAAGCCTCCACTCCAAACTTTCTGATTCATAAATAAATTGCCATTAAGAGTAATTAGGGCCCGAGGTCGCAACCTCCGCTTTGCGCCTATTGTTGCCCGCCGAGCGGCAATTTGATTTGCCGTTCACTGAATTTAATACGTCCTCTTTCGCAATCGTCCGTCGACTTTCGACTCGAACATGCAAATTATTCTACATTGTTTTTTTTGGGACAAGATGCTTAGTACATTTTTATCATCGAATGAAGGTTTATTTATACCAGTGATGCACAACTCGCGACCTGCGAGCCCATTTCGTGCGGCTTGCTCGGCTAAACAAAATATCGAAAAGGTTACGGTAAAAAATATTCAACAGTTTTAGCAGCAAACGTTAGTATTTTGCCTTCAAAGTTTTAAATCGGCTGCTCAAGATAACAAGTTTTTTTTTCTTACATATTTGATCTTAAATGCAGAATTTTTGTTGTTGAAATCTATGTTTGAAGCATTTTAAAGTTTTTCTTTTTATAAAAATCTGACTGTTTTCTTCACTTAATTTTATTTTTAATCTGACTATCCCAGCTATACAAATCAACAGCATTTATTGGTTAGACTTAATAAAAAATTCGCCTGTAGCGCTTTCGTTGTGCGCCGCGATATGGTCGATATTTTGTTCCGTTTTATAAGGGTCGCTTCAAAGTGTTGTTTCTGAAAACATATAAGTAACAGGAGAGAGTTTTGATATTTCACGAATATTTTATAGTAATCGTTCGGATTTCCGGGTGCTATGATCATATATTTAACGTTTTCTGTTGTTTTGCAAAGTGCGAAAGGGTATCGCGGCAAAATTTTGTCTGTCTGTTTTGAAATGGATAGCATTTATCCATTTGGCCTTGGAGACAGAAATTTTTCGCTTTGTTTGTCCGTTCTATGATTTAAAGTTACTGTTTTAACAAATCCAAATAGGTTAGCGAAACCATCGACTGCAAAGTTAACCATGTCCAAATGTATGTACCCCACCCGTGCGTCCCACGAGTAAATTGAAAATGTATAAATTGTTGCGCATCACTGTACGAATAATACGAATCTATTTGTTTTGCTTTTCGAGTTGTCTTTCGTTTGCTTTGCCGAATTGTTATTGTGGCATTTTTTAATACAGAATACATTTTAGTTTTTTTAGACATCTGTTGGCCAAGTCTGTATCTTTTGCGTCAGCTAACGCAAGTTAAATCGACCATAAACTACACAATTTGACAGTTTTCATAAACCCAGCGCAGTATCTTGCTTTTGCGTTGTAGATTTGTCTCCGAAACTTCTTTGAACCACGATGAAATGAATAGGACCATAAAAATTTACTCTCTTTTTCATAAAATCAAACTAACTAACAGAGGAGACACTATTTAAGGAGTCATAAAACATTTTATCTTGAGTTATTTAATAACAATATTGCCCATTTCAATCAAATGTCTCGAATGTGTAGGATTGTACAATGATATAGAATGTGACGATATAGACACCTTTATAAACACCCTCGCATATTTTAAAAAGCAAATTAGCCGTCTTCTATCACGTCATAGTGGTGTTATTAGGAATACTGTAACACGCTTTATTTGTCTTCTTCTTCTCTTATTATATCTTCTTTATCTTATCTTTATCTTCTATTTCCCATATTTATTTTTATTATTTAGCATGTCTACCAAGTGATAACTGATAACTAAACCAAAAACTATGAATCCTGTGAACATTTTTTTTAACTTCAATTTTTTATTATTAATTATTTTTATTGAGATTTAAAAACCTCATTTCAATATTTAATCATTGTAGATAATAATATTAACATAACCTAAATGAAACGTTCCTAAGTTCCTAATATAGTAATCGTTATAAAGAGAGCTGCCAATAATATGGGATAAGAAATGGAGAATAATATTGACAAATCTTGAATTTGAGATATGATATCGATGAAGATGTCATACATTGAACTGGTCTCATTAGCTATGTTGGTTAAACGGTTGCCCCGGGTAGGCAGAGGTCATGGGTTCGAGTCCCAGGTGCGACTGAAATCTTTTTATTTTCTACAATGATTAAATTTTTTAACTGGATTATTAACACTTCCGCACTTCCCAGTGCTAATTTTATAAATATTATTGTTTTAATAATCTGTAAATTATCGAAAACAATACATAAAAAAAAAAAAAAAAATAACACGGACATGGGCGATAAATACACCAAACATGTACAACAATCTTAATTTCATACAATAATAATACGACTTTCTACGAAGGGATAGGCATATATAAGATAAATATACGAGTAGGTATATATATATTTTTTTAAAGAAAGTTAACATATTTGAAAATCTCCTGCTACCTTCACAGTAAGCGTTGCTTGTGTCGTGGTAGAGGAGCCATCCCGAGGAATTGAACTCAAGACGCCCGTGCAACATGTTTTAACCATCGTAGCGTCCCTTTCTCATAATCTTTCTAATAAACCTTCCCCGTATTCTTTTCGGACCTTCTAATTCGTAATACGATCGTAGCTACATACTTACCACATAGATTTAATGGATACCTATTTTAATAGATTTTCTTTAGAAAGACGCTATTGACGCTTCAGTGACGAATAGATGGAGGAAGCGGAAGTCAACTCTTTCTCTTATTCCCCTCCCTTACCTATTTTTCACTTCCGGCTTGGTGCTTCAGTGGAGCCCGATAAACGCTTGTGCTCGAAGTTGTTACAATTCCTCGATGGAAATCATTTTATTTTTCATATTCGTGCTTTGTGGTTTTCCATAATTATAATATAAACATTAAAAAATCAGTCTTAAGATAGTCCTGACGAAGGAAGGGTACTTCCGAAGCTTTTGAAGTGGTTCAAAACAAATTAGTGTGTTTATATTAAATTTTATTTTTATCTGTATTTTACGTTCGCCCTTTGAAGGTGTTCCTATCCACCGATTCGAAATTTGAAATTGAAAGTATATTAATATTTAAGGGTTGTTTTAATATATAAGTACTTGTATTCGTTATCATAGGAAGTTGAAACGTACGATAGTTGTATTGTTGAGAGGGTAAAAGCTATTATTTGGTACGGCTTAAAGAATACGGAATATTGGATTGATTTCCTCGGTTATCTTCGTTCTGGAGCTCTTCTTCCAGGAGTTTCAAATGTTTTTAATATACTACCTTTACTACCCGGTTTCGCATTGTATTTAAAAATATGGTAGAAACAATATGGCGTTTTGTCTTATCTTTTAACAGTTCATTGGAACTTTCATAGCTCCATAGCACATGATGGAAATAACAGTATGATCTGCAAAATGCTTTAGACAATCAAATTTTCTCCTTTATGCAGGCATAACACCGATAGATCCGTTGTAACCTCTCCTTCTTTCTTAGAACGGCACGTGTATGTAGCGTTGCTTGAAGTGGCCAACTTTCCTCTTCACCATCTGCTTCCTTTCCACACTTCATTCAGCCTCACAACATACTCCAATTGGGGATCCCGTAGTCCCACTAGCTCCGGAAATTCGGGAGCAGTTGGAACTCTTGGTGAGAGATTACAACTGAAGATATGTATTACAAAAATTATGTTATGTTTTCGTAATTTTTTTGTCAATATTTTAATGCAGTGGGTAGTTGAAATATTAAGTATAGTATTTACCGTCGCATGTTTCGGCATTAGCACATAATGGAAACAATAGTAAACGCTGGCTAAACACTGAACAACTGTGTTGCAATTCCTTCCATGTATCGAAGCCGACACCGTACCTAGTGCCGCAGTCGAACAAACGGTAACAGTTGCCAGTCCCTCGCCTGGTAAGCTACGATTGCGAACGCGAAAGTGTACATTTCTGTAAGAATGGCATGTCGCGCAGAAAGAAATGAATACTTTCAAAATACATACGTAATTGTGTTTGTAATCGCCGAGGCAGACTCGTACAACTCTCGGGCCATTGTTGTTAGTTCCCATACTCGCTTGCCTCGCTTTCCCGCTGGATTGGATTGTGGATTGTGTGTATAAATAATACTGCGGAGCAATAACACAATAACACAATAACACGACTGTTTGTCGTTAATTTAAAAATATATTTTTGTTGTGCCCAGCTTTAGGGTTTGGCATTACTGTACGCCACCTGAGTTTGTAGACCTATACCGTCGCTCAATTAGACTTGATGCAGGCAATATATACTTGCATTGTGTCTATTTTTATTTGATTTTACACCCCGCTGGGCTTTTACTTAGTGCAAATGAACTTTTTTTAATCAAAAACGAAAATATTTCTTTAAATTTCCCCTCGATGCTGTATTTACAGCAATTCCTATTTATTTATTTAACATCCAGGAGTCTTTTACGTGCATAGTAGATACGGACAGATTCATTCTTAGTAGTGAATCGATTCAGTCGTATTCCCCAAGTCTTTTCACTCACCCACTTTTCTTGGGTTTTTGTTTGGCGAGTAATATTGTGTTCAAAGGCGAATCAATAGGGAACTGGCAGCTATACCTTATGGCTTCTCGGTTTTTGGCGGTAGATACAAAAATTCAAACGTTAAAAATCAATTTTCGTACGAAATTTTGATGTTATAAAAAAAACCTTTATTAAGTTAGACGTTTGACATTAATAAAAAAAATGTACTGGAATTCCTTATAGAAGAAAAAAATATATCCATACAAATTGTCCTTCTGACGGGTGTCGTTCAGTACGGATGACGTCACGCGCACATTCGCCTACTACTTCTCAGATTCTGCCCGTTTGGGGACCTTTAAAAAATTCAAACTTTGAGAATTAATTTGACTATGAAAACGAACTTTAAAAAAAAAAAATTAAATTCGTGTATTTAAGTTTGAAGGTGAATATTGATAAAAAGAATTTAAAATATATACTGAAATTCCCTGTTGGTTCGTTTTTAAATACAATATTACTCGCCAAACAAAACCTACGAAAAGTGGGTGAGTGACGCTCAACCACAGAAAATAAATTATGGAATCACCCCACCATCGATCAAATATATATAACGTCGATGCACCCCAAGATTTTTACCTACACTTCGAAAATCCTCACCGGACTACTTACTGAAACTGACGGCTTGGCCGCGCTGGAACTAAAGGCGAAAGGATTTACCGCGGTCACCGAGAAATGAATTAGGAATTTGGGATTAGTGTCCTGCGGACTTAATACGGGCAGACTCGATATAAACAGACAAGAGTCGTAGTGACTAGACGTCACAACTGAATACGGAATGCATTTCTTAATTCTTTGAATTATGGAATATACTCGTAGACTGCGATAGCGAATACGGATGAATTCAGAATTACTGACCGGGCGACTTGTGGCTGCTTGCGTGCTGGAGAATGTGCTGGCTGCGGATAAACGATGACCTATGGATATTTATGGATTACGGTGCTGGATAGTGTACTTTAGATTGAGTCCTGCACAATACGACAATATCTCCGGCGACTTGGAGGCGCCGCCCATTAGTATCCGCGCCGTAATTATTGCGCCGTGTGTTAGAAATACGGATGCAAGGGCTAAGGAGTCAAGAATTAATTCCGTGTCAAATTGAGAATTACCCCGAGTATATCGTGAGGTTGAATTTATTCATTTGATTAATTCATTCAATTTCGCCAATGTCTATTACATAGTACATCTTTTAAAGAAATTATAATTCTTAACATTAATGTCTAATCTAAAACTTCCACTACTTCCTACCCGGAGAACTATTAAGGTTAAACGAAACCTAATACGCGCTCACAGATGGCGCTAATTTAAATATTTTTGAAAAAACTCTTTTAGCACCTAGTGCTTTTAAATATTGAAATGGATTGTTTGTTGGCGGGTATACACACGGAATATGAAATGAAATAAATTGTTATTGTAGATTCAAAGCTTAAGTCCTGCAAGAAACTTATAAAAATGCAATATATTATTCTAAAACTAACATATACCTTAATGATTTTCTTATACTTTTTTAATTACTGAGTAACTTCATGTCGTCCTCTTTATATCTACTCGACTCCACCATAGTGTCCACTGAGACAAACTACAGCACAAACTGCTGTTTATATAGTTCACCACTAGCGCGTATTTACCGAACTGCCAATACCTATACGGTTCATTGATAAAACGGCACACTTTTAAAGTCGTTACAAGTTGGAAAAAAAAACCATCTTAAAAACCTAATTTAACCTAACCATCATTTTTCATTCAAAAGTGTGGCTATTTATCATTGTGCCGAATTGTCCGGTTACCACCTATACAGACATGAATGTATATATATATATATAAATATATTACCATATACCCATACAGACTTTTTCGACTTATTCCAAATTTCTCCGTCCTGCATCAAAGCAAAAATAATTAATTCTATTTTTAATTATTAATTATTTTTATTGAGATTTAAAAACCTCGTTGTAATATTTAATCACTGAAGAAAATAATATTAACATAACCTAAATGAAAGATGAAACCGGACAAAGGGACAGAAACTAAAACGATTTCAGTCGCATCTGGAACTCGAACCCAGGTCCTCTGCCTATCCGGGGCAACGCTCAACCGACTTAGCTAATGAGACCAGTTCGATTTGTGTCATCTTCATTGATATCATATCTCAAATTCAAGATTTGTGAATATTATTTGCAACTGAATTTTTTATAGTTTCTGTCCTTTTGTCCGGTTTCATCTTTCATTGATGATTAAATAATTAATTCTATTTTTTTTTTCATGTTTCCATAAAACAGTTGTACACCAATATATTACAGAGATTACAGATGCGAACACATTACAGTAAATGAGAAATGGTAAAATATATACATAGACGAGTATTAAGAATAACAAATAGTACAAGAAAGTAAATATTTGTACATTCATACTTTAAACAATACTAAAAATGATAATTTATAGATATCAAACACATGTAAGAAGTGAAAGGTTATAGGAAAAGTATATATTTGATAAGTATTTCTGTAAAATTATGTCTACTATTATTTCTGTAATGTTAACTAACTAATTTACCTACTCCTATTCTACCCTATTATTGTACGACATATGAGTATATCATGTTTGGAAGGCGTTCAATAAATAAACACAAGAAAATAAATCTACAAATTTTTACATTTCTGTCAATAAAACAGTCGTATTTAATATATTACGTACTAATTCAATCCACTTCACAATACGCCATTATTAGTGGGGGGGTCAGCATATCTATATATATATATATATATATATATAAATAAATCAATGTAAGTTTGTTTCTTTGTCCTCGATGTTCTCGAAAATCACTGGCCCGGTTTCGCTGAAAATAGCACAGTTCTTATTAGTGCCGGGAAGGTTTAGAAAGTACTTTGAATGAAATCCAATTTGTAAAACTGTTGCTATAACGTTTTAAAATTAGTATGAAAATATTGAACCCGCCATGTTTTATATAGGTTAGCCCATAGATATAACGCTCTGGTTAGCCACAGATTGCATATTCAAAAGAAGAAGGTTTTTTTGGGTTGAATATTTTCAAAATGGAAAACACGAGTAGGTACGAGTAGTACTTAAGAACTTTATGATTTAGATAGGTTTTGAAAAAAATAAACGTTTGGAATGAAATAAAATATTCAAATGAATGTTTCTTTATGTGGAGATAGTTACTTCCGCTGTCAAATCAATTTTGGCACCCAGATGACAGCAAGAATTCACAACATCATAACTTTATATAAACCCGACCATGGCCGGGTACACATCAGCTAGTAATACTAATAATAATAATTGACTGATTTATATAGCACCGTTTTTGTGATAAATCACCTCAATGGCGCTGTACAAATATTACTTCTTATACTAGCTTGAACCCAGTAAGCACTGTACAAAAGCTGATAATTAAAATTATTCTAAATAAACCTAGAGATTACTCCACAAAATTACTATTTGAAGAATTTAAAGTACCAATTTTCAGTGACATATTTAAATAAATGCAATACTTCAAATACTAAAAGAAAAGCAAAAATTTCAATTCATCTCGGAAAATCCCAGTAGATTTAAATACGTATTCTCACTAAGTAAAATCAACACTTCATTTGTGCAACACCATTGCACACACCAAGGAATAAAAAAAATTCCATACCTGAGAATATTAGACAAATAAAAAAAAAACTTAAATCGAGCAAACTAAAAAAATGCACGCTAGCATTTTATTTATTTATGTATTTTCTTCCAAATTGGGCTTAACACATTTATCATTTTTTTAAACATTTTTTTTTATCACTACACTCGCTTTTTATTTCCACTCATATGCTACTATAAAATCGTACCGTTATGCCATACCTTAAATATCCCACGTCAGTACATTACATATATTATGATTATAACTACTAAATCAAAACTTGTCGCTATACACACTATTTTTTCTAGTATGTAAACCACCAACTATGTAATATTAAATGTAAACCATTTTATTATTATACATTATTTCAAGCATCTTTAGGAAACATTACTATGTAAACATAACCATGTAACTATTAGACTAGACTATTTTGCGTTAATTTATACCTTCTATTCCCCCTTCACGCCTCCCTTCATTTTCGTTCCCCCTCAAAACATTCAATAAGGAGAACTCTTGTGTGGTATTAATTGTGTCGCAGTTTTTTTAAAATACGTCTTTTCGCTGCTGGTTTTTCATAGTTGTTCATTAGATTGTTTATTTGATTGTAAAACGTAAATCAAGGCATTATTATTTGGACAATGCTGAAAGCCTACTTGACTTCCCTCTGGCCTGTGCCATTACTAAAGTCGGTCACGTAGCCTGCATACATCCTTATTCGCCCTTCTTTAAAATGGCTTGGCTTTCTTTGCTTATAGGCAATCCTCGAATTGCTTTCTCACATTTCTTCCATTTACCCGTAGATTCTGCAAATGTAGAGCCTGCAGCGAAGCGATGAAATTATATAACAAACACTGTACTCATATATCACCAAACAAACTGTACGTTTTCCTCAAAGATCCTTTCCACTTTAGGTTTTTCTGGCTCAACATTCTCTTCTACTTTCTTCGTCTATCTATTATATAAAAAAGAATTTCCACGGCGGGTGTGTTGGTTTTGTATACAAATCTACAGTTTTATTTCTAGCTTAATGAAATTTTGCACACTTGACCTACAAAACAAGAAGAAGGTCACTGTTTATACGAGATTTCGATATACCACCCCCATCCCCCTTTCCAACCCTTAAAGCCAAATCTTGGTACTTGATGAAATTTGTTTTTAAATATGCGCACTTGACGTTCAAAATAATAGGACAATTACGGGTTAGAGAATAGGAGTAGAGGTAGGGTTAGGAATTATAATACCTTACTCCAAACTATTAATAACCCCAGGCAACGCCGGGTACTTCAGCTAGTAAATAAATAAATTTGAGTTTATCCAAAACCCTGGTGGGTAGGATCAATAACTTGGTAACTAGCGAGGATCGAGTTCGATTCTCAGAATAAGAACCGATCTATTCCCCATTCAGGGAAAGTTTATTATCATAGTATCAACCTCACAGAGAAGGTATTGATTGAGGTTTCCTTCAGAGCCTGTACGTGTTACAGCTACCCAGTAATTTTCCTTTTATTTTGAAAGTCAAACGTGCAAAATTTCATCAAGAAGTACCAACATTCTGCTTTAAGGTGTGGGATAGGGGGATAGGAGGAGGTTTTTCGAAATCTCGTGTAGACAGTGACCTTCCTCTTGTTTAGAAGGTCAAGCGTGCGAAATTTCATCAAGCTCAGAATAAAACTGTAGATTCGTATACAAAACAAAGACACACCGCCCGGGACATTCTTCTTTATAATAATAATAATAATAGTTGGATGACTTGTATAGCGCCGTTTTTGTGAAAAATCACCTCAAGGGCGCTGTACAAATATTTCTTAACTAATTATGTACAGACAGATACAGAAAAACATACTTACCTGGCAGGTCGCTTCAGATGAACACAGTTTTAGAAAATTTAATTATAGAGATGATAGTTTTACATGGTTATTTGTTTCTCCTTTTCTATTGATGTTACATTTATTAGATGATTGGTGGCACAAGAAGAGTTAGTATTTATTGAATTATTGGTGTTAATTTTTAGGACTGGAAAGTATTCATAGAATGAATTTTAGGACTCGAAAATATCTATAAAATTACCTTAAAAAGCGTAAAAAGCTTTAATAAATATTAACGATTTTTATTTTTTATTTTACACTTTGGTTGTTTACAGTGTTGCGGGCTGTGGACGCATTTGCGCACCGATGGGTGAATTTTTAATTATATTTTTATTTTATTTAATGACTTTAGGTAAGTACTAACCGGCCAGCCTAGCTAAGCAATTTACAGGTGAATTTATGGATACGATTGTCTGAAAAGATGTGTTTTAAGTTTAGTTCTGAATTCTGTTGAGTCTTTGATAATTCTTAAGTCATGCGGCAGTTCATTCCAGGCTTTGGGTCCTGACACTCCGAAAGCACGATCACCGAACTTAGTATTAGGTGTGCCCTTTGGTTCCTTCAACCTGCCGATAGCTGATGACGCTGCTGACCTAAGGGTGGACTGCCGTGAGTTGGTATTTTCGGGAATACACAGTTCTGATAAGTAAGCCGGAGCCATTCCGTTAAGTGACTTAAATACCATCCGGCAGAGCTTGAACTGGATTCTTTCAGGACATTTGAGCCAGTGGAGATTTTTGAGATGCTCTGAAATGTGAGAATATTTAGATACGCCGGTGATTATGTAATAGAAGATTGCTTGAAAAATAAGGTTGTTACAGCATTTTGTATTTTTTTCGCCCGCCATGTCAGGGATACCCTTGTGCTATGGCGAACGAAAATAAAAGTTTTTAATACTTTTACTTGGCTTACTTTTCTTCCACACAATATTATGTAACTGGTTCTCTCCTTTGGATTTGTCTCCACTGAGTTTCCCTTATTCATGTATTCTCACATTTCTCCTCGGCCTGTTTGTTCCCGGTTTTAATAAACGTCGAGTCTCCTAAACACCTGGGACCATTCTCATCCTCAATCTCATGGTGGACCTCATATTTTTTACATTCAATTAAATTTAACGACCTTGATAAATAGTATATCTTTTGATGTTCGTGTTGTAACATTTCCAAATTTTGTTTGTTTTTCAAACCTGCATATTATTTTTTTTTGGATTACGGAACGCCTAAATAAATATTGGAGTTCTTGTATTTTTGCTGCTGACTGTGTCTAATTGTTTGAGTTGCTTTTAATGTCAACGTTTGTATTTTATGGGACCACCCAGAAGTAAATCATTACGTAGTAATCAGGATTGCCTTTGGCACACAAAC
>JAHDVE020005869.1:0-138186 GCA_022606495.2 Halesus radiatus | reverse complement strand
CACCGCACGAGCGCTTCCGCCGGAATCCGTACTGGCGGTCGTTAATGATTTTGTTCTTCGCTAGGTATGTGAGCAGTTTGTCGTTGATCACACGTTCCATCACCTTGGACAGAACTGATGTGATCGCTATGGGGCGGTAGTTGGCCGGTTTGGAGCTGTCACCTTTCTTAGGTATAGGATGAATGACCGCTTTTTTTCAACCAGAGGGCACAGAGCCACATTTCAGGGACATTTTAAAGAGCTTTGTCAAAACTGGAGCAATATCTGCAGCACGCCACTGCAATACCAGGGCAGGTATTCCGTCAGGCCCACTAGCTTTATTAACATCGAGACCCCGTAAGATATGGAGTACATCCCGATGCCGTATCCTCAGCTTGTTCATATAGAAGCCGCAGTGAGGAACCGACGGCGGGATGACACCCTAATCATCGAGGGCCGAGTTTTCCGCAAACATTTTCCCTAAATGGTTTGCCTTTTCGGTGGCGGTGTTTGCTAGTGAACCGTCGAGTCTGGTAAGAGGCGGCAGACTGGATTTGCATAAATTGCGACCTATGGAGCTCGCTAGCCACCAGAACGCTCTGCTTCTATGCGGGCAGGCAGCTAGCTTTTTGCTGATCTGTAGGTCGTGCTCAAATTTAGACCTATTGACGATTTTCTTACTTTCCTTTGCCAATTTGTTATATGCTGATCTGTTTTCCGACGTTCGAGATGTGTTGTAGGCTCGGTAAGCCGTGTTTTTTCGTCGAACTGCTTTGGAGCATTCTCGACTGTACCACGGCTTTGAATCTACACCAGTTTCTTTAACGGTTGATTGAATGAAGCTACCCATCGCAGATGTGATGACTTCAAAAATTTCCTGGGCACATCTGGACGGATTCGATGTCTGAAAACAGACAGGTGACCATGGGAAAGCATTAAAATGCGCCCGCAGACCGAACCAATCTGCTGACCTATAGTGCCACATTTTTCTCTTCAGCCTCTCGATTGGTGGTCTGAAGTTAATAGGGATTGATGTCGTCACCAGGCAATGGTCGGACGATTCTAAAGGCGCTGCGACATCAACCCCATAACCACGTGGCTCGGTATTTAAAAATAGGTCTAACATATTAGAGCGGTGAGTCTGGACATCAGGAACCCTCGTACGCTGCTAAACCAGTTGCTCCAACCCATGGCAAAGGGCAAAGATACTGATACTGTTCTGCTCCATTTGCCGTTACCGTTCATTGCAAGGTAATGTCCTTTCAATAATTGATTTGGAAATGCAAATAGACGAACCCTTTAATCCTATCAGACAAGCCACAACTTGGCAACACTGTAAAATATCTTGTATCTTGTACACCGCGCGGACACATACATTTTGTGTCCAAAGTATATGGTGGACGAACAAGTGATGCCGGTTTTTGGATAATTTAAAACCCGGTATGCATATTATGGCAGACAGAGGCTTTAAAAACATAGCCCACTTGAGTTTAAACAGTATAAACTGATTCGCCCACTAGTGTCAGGGCAGATGTACTCCTCTCTTGTGAACCGGTCAAGGAGGCTAAGAGGGTGGCTACATTACGGATTAAGGGCGAAGACTCAAAGATAGCGCTAAACGTCACTTTGTGGGTTGCTAACGTTAGAAGTATAACAAATAATGTATCTGTAAATTCTATACGAATGGTTAGGAAAATATCTAAGGTTCCGAATGGCGACAATTCTTAAAGTGCAATGTTTTCCATTCTATATGAAATATGTACTGCAATATTAAGAAAAACGCTAAAAGTGCCTTCACTGTTTTGTTAACTACGCATATTACAAACAGTTTTAATAAAAATCCTTCCATAATCTCACTTTAATAAAGGTTAACAACCGATTGAGTTAATTGGAAATACTACAAAGTACCTACATTTCTACTGTTATTCACTTAAACTTTATGAAATATTTTATTCTGTGGCGCCATATAAAATTCCATACGAAAGAAATACGCCGCGCACTGGTCACGGGATTTCGCGAGAGCGGGTCATTCACGAGCTGACTCCAGAGGCGAGAGCACGTATGTATTTACTGCCATTATTTTGTACGCGGCTACGGGATATTTAATTTGATTAGTACTAGGAACGCTGAGGAAACCGGTGTTATTCGATCGGGGTAAGCAGAAATTAAATCATTATTATTCTCCAACTAAATTTATTTGAAATCGTCTTTTAATAAATTGTTTTCTTTTTAGTTATTCAAAATGGGAAAAAATAAAGGCAGACATGTGTATAATATACAAAATAAGAGACCTGTTTCCTGGAAGAAAAAAAACGACTAAGGTAATAATAATAACATTATTGAAATACATGTTTTCAGGGGACACTTCGAACTTCTAGAATTGTTAAACGATTTCTATCAAATCGGGTACAATGGAGTTCAGGGGTACACTGAACTCGAATTTAACGACAAAATGCAAAATTTTGGTGGCATTTTTGAATTTCTTGAGTTCTTTACCGATTTCGTTCAAAATCGGGATTAGGGTGTTTGGACATGTACTGAACTCGAATTGAACGTCAAATTGTATAATTTCAGAGGCCATTTTGAATTTCTTGAGTTCTCTGCCGATTTCGTTAAAAAATTGAATAAGGATGTTATGAGATGCACTGAACTCGGCTTGAACGTCAAATTGCACAATTTCAGCGGTCGCTTCGTTAGATTGTTTAATTGGAAACAACGGTCCTCAGAATCATTGATGTACCAGCTGACTCTTTTAATGCTATGGGTACATTCTGTGTAGTAAATAGAATTACAAATAATTATGTTTTATTTATAATTTAGGAAAGTGTTGACTTCTATCGAAAATTTTGGAATTGCCAGCAGCAGTGGTGATATAAATCACGCCGTAGTCACAGAAGCCAGAAGCGAACACGTTAGTTATTTTCCTAGTAAATAGTCAGATTAAATCACGACACCCGATTTTTGGTTTGTGCCAAAGACCATTTTTCGACAAAGTGACTTTGTCATTTCGCTGAGTAAATACTACAACTGGGTGACTACAAATCAGCGTTTCTGGATACTCGCAAAACCAAACCTTTATTTAATCGCCAATGTATGCCACAAACACAAAATATGAATTTGTGGCATATATGTACTCCGATCATCTTCCTGAAAAACACAATGTAATATAATTTTTCATCAACTTCTTTTAATAGTTTTGGTTTGTTCTTTATCAATAATTTGTTCCACGTCAACATTAATTTTAAAAGGCGCTCGTTTTGTGGATATGGAACACAAAGCAACCTAAAACGGCGAAACGGCGAAACGGCGCGGCATATAAGAGCTGTGTAAAATCTGTATTTAAAAGATATATTGCTGTAAACAATGACATTCGAAAGAAAAAAAATGTTTCCAAACTTCACACTCAAACAGTGCACTCCTAATAGGAGAAAGTATGTCAATATATTGTAAAGACTTATTTCCAGAAATTATTGACATGGTTTGTGGCACAAACCAATAATTGGGTGACGATTAGTAGTAGATTTGTGAACATTTTAATACCCGCATTAGATCTTACTTATGTATATCTAACCTAATATTATATTATATTTCTATATTGTCAAATTTATTTCTATACAGGACGAACATGTATTAACGCTGGAAAATATAACAGAGGAGCAAGTTCCAGCCGAAACAAAAATTAAAGGTCGACGACTTGTAGACTTAAGTTATTTTATGCAGCAATTACAGAGTATAAGTGACCATTCCTCACATTTCGGATGTAATTTCAACTGCCTTGAAATTATTTCCGAGCGTCGACAAGGACTGGACTCCAAACTAATCATTGAATGCAGAATGTGTCGGAGAAAGTTTAAAGTAAGTTTGATTGAAGAAAAAAATGATAGAATGAATGTGAATAGTCAAATAGTTTCCGCTGTAATGTCATGTGGATCGAGCCATGCACATTTAAAGACCATCACAGCCGCAATTGAATTACCCGGAATTTATTCATCATTATTTTTATCAATACAAAACCAATTCAATCAACAGAGGACCCATTATATTCCTACTAATATTATACAAAGCAATCAAAAGTTACAACTCATGCAATCAAACACATGAACCAAATAACTCTCCCACGACAAAAAATATTTAGCTTCTAAGTCAGATTGAGCCTTAGGAAAACCAAGATGTCGAAAAGGGTCCAGTTCCTTACAAAATTCTTAGGTTTTTTTATTAAAAAAAATTGCAATCTGATATGTTGCATAATATGATTTTTGATAAATTTCTACAAGATGAATTTTTTTCCCAACTCATGGAATTTCGCAAGTGTAATTCCAATCCTAAAATCTTGTAATAAGTATTCCCAAAAGAATTATATAAATATTTATGGTGTCGTGTTTTTCAATACCTTAAAATCTTCATTTTATCAAGCTAATTTTTCTTAAAGAAAGTGGATTGGTTCCAAAAACATCATTTACGTCTCAATGAGTGCGAATCTAGAATCTGGGGGAGCAGAGGACTTATGACTTTGTGAAAATTAGTGGTGGGCGAAGCGGCTCGGTTTAGTGAGCCGGATCACTAAATCAGCTCTCTATAAAGACGCTCCACATGAAAACTGGATGAAAAAAGTATCGTGTAAGAGCGTCTTAAGGACGTATTTAGGAGAGCTAAGGGAGCGAGGGAGAGGGCATAGTGCGGGGGACGCGAACCGTAGTTCAATCGATCCGGATCACTAAACCGGTACACTACAAAGAGCTGATTTAGTGATCCGACTCAGTAAACCGAGCCGCTTCGCCCACCACTATTGAAAATATTCTTTGTAGTAGGTACTATTCATCCGTAAAAATTCAGGTTTCACATAATTTCTCCCAGTTTTGGTAGATTTTTTGCCTTCATTGACTGGACTACTAGTGAATTGTATTCATGCTTATTGTGTGTATCTGGAATTGGGTTGTAAATCATCCTTATCTAAATATAATTTATTTTTACTGCTGTTTGGTATATACTAGTGGAGTGCGCGTCTAAATCCCAAAAATTATCGAAAGACGTATAATTCTTATTCCCGTTTAATAAACTGGATCAATTCAATTCCGCCATCTTGGATCCCAGATCAAATGTAATTATTGGATTCCTTAACCATTAATAAAAGCAAAATCATCGGCAGGACAGCCATATAAAAAAGGCGTCCAATTCATTTCAACGTTCTTGGATCCCCAAGTGGATGTTAAAAAATGGAATTTTTTGACCCAAAATAAGTGAATAATGAAAATAACTCCCAAGTATTACAGAGCAGATGATCCGTGTTACCTAATCCTCTGACATTTCTGAATTAAAATAAAGGATTGTGCTGTGAACAAATAAACACTTAATACTAACTTGTATGGGTACTGTCAATTATTAATATGTTATGTAGGTACTAAAAAACAAGCAATGTATTACTTTTCTAATATCCGCATATTCTCATAAGTTACCTTATCCTTATTCTATACCAACAGATTGAAATATTTTATTTTGCAGTCGGGACGGTATCACCAGTGCAAATTTTGTGAATTAAAAAAAGTTTATACATTCGCTTTTTCCTCTTTTGTCCAACTGCAAATTTAAGTTTGTCAACCTTCTATTAATTTATTTTTATGCATTGAATAAATAATAAATGTATTCAGCAAATGTCTTTTATTTTGTATTTCATCAATTTCCAATACGACGCGGGAGTGTTTTACATTATCCACATTTCCCCCAAAAAAGTCGGCGGCTTGCGGTGTTTCGTTCTATCGAGTTTGGCGGCTAAAATACCTAACGGCGATGAATACGTGGTCTTATACTGGACCCTTAACGTTGAACGAGCAATACACAGAATAAGGACAAACAAAATGCCAGCGAAGAACGCATGCATCGATATTAATTATGTTGACTTGTTTGACATGTAATAAATATTGCTTGTGCGCTAAGAAACCTACAGGATCTCTTGGTTTAAATTTAGTTGATGTTTATAAATACCTAAATTAAATATTTACTTTTCAGTTTATCTACTTATTTATATAAAGTACTGCACATTACAAATCTTATGCATGTATTTCAAAGGAAACAAAAAGGTATGCTGTCGGCCATTTATTTGTGTAATATTTATATGTAAAGCAAAACAATAAAATTTGATGAACTATTTATTTATTTTATATTTGAGAGAAATCAATAGTTACCTTATAACATTTTATATGTTGTAGAATATACAAATTAATTAAAAACCAATTACAGACTTCCTCGTCACAATCTTACACATACATACAATTTATACATTAAACAATCCACAATAATAATTACAGGTTTATATTTTGAGTTTCTCATGCATTGATATTTATTTTTTATTTGAGAGAAATCAACAGTTACCTTATAACATTTTATACGTTAAACAATCCACAATAATAATTACAGGTTTATATTTTGAGTTTCTCATGCATTGATATTTATTTTTTATTTAAGAGAAATCAACAGTTACCTTATAACATTTTATACGTTAAACAATCCACAATAATAATTACAGGTTTATATTTTGAGTTTCTCATGCATTGATATTTATTTTTTATTTGAGAGAAATCAACAGTTACCTTATAACATTTTATACGTTAAACAATCCACAATAATAATTACAGGTTTATATTTTGAGTTTCTCATGCATTGATATTTATTTTTTATTTGAGAGAAATCAACAGTTACCTTATAACATTTTATACGTTAAACAATCCACAATAATAATAACAGGTTTATATTTTGAGTTTCTCATGTAATGAAATTTTTTTTATTTGAGGGAAATCAACAGATACCTTATAACATTTTATACATTGTAGAATATCTAAATTAATAACGAAAAAAAAAACAATTACAGACTTTCTCATCACAACCTTACAGATACATACATTTTAAACATTAATCAATCCACAATAATAATTACAGGTTTATATTTTGAATTTCTAATACGTTGATTTTTTTTTTTATTTGAGGGAAATCAAAAGTTACCTTATAACATTTTATACATTGTAGAATAAAGAAATTAATAAAGAGAAAAAAAACAATTACAGACTTCCTCGTCACAACCTTACACATAGATACATTTTATACATTAAACAATCAACAGCAATAATTACAAGTTTATGTTTTGAGTTTCTCATATATTGATAAACTCCAAACCACTGTACACTTCCCAAGTCCATACAATATGTCTTGTCCATATTTAAATTAAGTGTGTTATAATCTTCAACCTTTCAAATTCCGGATGCGCTACCCAATATAAAGCCTTGGCTTTTTATCGGAGAAAAAATTTCCAGTTGTAATTGAGCTATATATTTTTCAGCGGGTTTTCCATCTGTGAAATAGGTTTAACCCCTAGTGTATCGGACGCTTTGCCGCCTAAATTATATATTTTAGCTAATAAGAATAATTGTAACTTGTAAGGGAATCGGGTCGTGTGGAAAATAAAGATTGCTTCACTGTTCGCACACAGGCCCGATTCCCGATATTTTTGTATATGTGACGACGAGTGGTCTGTGGATGAGCTTGTTCCCACAGCCTACTCCGACTTAGAATGGAATAAAGATGACAGAGCGAGGTGACGCGGTGGGAGGGAGACGGTGATGTCTGGTAAAACTTTCATGGCGCTGCTCGATGCAGATTTTTGTGTCGATGGCGCCGTGAGAAGCCAACTAGGCCGCCCGGCGTAGCGCCTAGTTGGTATTTGTATACAGGACGAAAACGAGCAAATCGGCAGCCATCCGTCGACGATCAAACCGACATCACCTCTGCTCCACCGACCGCTCTACCTAGATTTTCTTGAAAACCGACCTGCCTTCTTCTTCTCTGACTCCCCGCTGACCCTTGGACTTTCCCCCAGACCACCAACGCTCACGGAATCAGACCATCGAATGACCACGGACAAGGCACGTAGAGCAGCATCCGAGTTTACACAAAAGTGATACAGAAATCGTTGTCGTTCCCCCTTGCAAAAGGGAACGATAGGTCGCCACCCCCTCCCCTACAGCCCACTTCGTAGATTGGCATCAGCCGGCCTTTACACTTGTGTGCCAGAACACGTTTGGTACACCTAGAAAGATAATCTACGTCCGCGAGACGTACAGCGCGACAAAATAGTGTTGTCTCCTTTTCACTATACGCCGCAGAGTGTTGTCTGTTTCAACCAACTCAGTTGACGACCGGAGCTCACACGGGACGGCTGTGCCGCAAAGGTAAGTACCCATAATAACTACAAATGACTATATTGTACGTCCGAGAGACGTATGATTATTTTTTATGAAACTTTTGTGACATATTTGTTTACATCGTTTATATGTATTAAAAGTAACTCTGTCTATCTGTCTGATCTATTAAAATGAACTTATTATTATTTTCAGTTACTTATTATCAATATGACAAACGGAAGAGTGTTAAAAGGAAATGAAATTGAGGATATATTGATGAAATGTGAAGAAGTTTTGTCAACAGACAGTGAAAGTGTTTGTGAATTTTACTTATTAGAGAAGACGATTTGCAGATTGATACCGAAGACGAGTTGATTGACGAGGTTTTGGATGTGCAGGACTCCTCTGCCGAAGATCAATCGGTGTCCGTTACGAATTCAACTTCATCTTCAGACAGCCGTATAAATATTTTCTCTCAGCGCAAACTCAGAGGTAAAAACAAACATTGCTGGTCTATAAACAAGGGTACAATTCACCATAGAACCACGGCAATAAATATTGTTCGAACGGCTAGAGGTCCAACTCGAACGTGCCTTTACGACCCTTTGTTATGTTTCAATTTGTTTATAACCGATGAAATAGTAAGTGAAATAGAGAGATTTCCCTAAAACGCCAGGAAAAAGAAGTCAGAGACAGAGAGAGTGGAACGGAAACCAAGTTTAGTGCAACTTTTAAAGATACCAGTGAAGTAGAAATTCATGCGCTCATCGGAATTTTAACATTATCTGCTGCTATAAAGGATAACCACCTTTCAACGGAAGAACTCTTTGACAGCTCTTTTTCAGGAACTCGCTACGTAGCAGTCGTGAACCGTGATAGGTTCGATTGTCTAATTAGATGTGTTCGCAAGGACGACAAATTGTTACGTCCATCACTCAAAACAGAAAATCCATTTTATACCGGTCAGAAAAGTTTGGGATATGTTGATAAATCAATGTATAATTAACTATACACCCGGACCACATCTTACCGTAGACGAGCAGCTACTTGGATTTCGGGGAAGAGGTCATTTTAGGATGTACATTCCCAATAAGCCGAATAAGTATGGGATAAAAATTCCTATGAAGTGCGGTAGTGGCACTAAATATATGATAAATGCCATGCCTTACATTGGAAAGGCAACCAATACCAACGGTCTTCCTCAAGGTGAATTTTATGTCAAAGAACTGTCAAAGTCGGTGCATGGTACAAATCGTAACATCACATGTGACAACTGGTTTACGTGTGTGCATTTGGCAAAATCATTACTGCAGCAACCTTACAAACTTACATTGGTCGGCACTATACGTTCAAACAAGCGAGAGATTCCAGAACAAATGAAAAATACTCGATCGCGAGCTGTGGGCACATCAATGTTTTGTTATGACGGTCCTTTGACACTCGTGTCATATAAACCAAAACCATAGAAAATGGTTTATTTGTTGTCATCTTGTGATGAGGACGGTACAATAAATCAAACAAGTGGAAAACCTCAGATGATCATGTATTATAACCAGACAAAGGGAGGTGTCGACACATTCGACCAAATGTGTTCGTCAATGTCTTGCTCTAGAAAGACAAACAGATGGCCAATGGCTGTACTTTACGGAATACTTAATATAGGTTTTGTGAACTCATATGTCATTTATTGTCACAACATTCTATCAAAGAACGAAAAGCCACTTAGCCGTAAACATTATATGAAGAAATTGAGTACAGAGCTTTGATGGAAAAAAGGTTAGAGGTTAAAGGTTAAAAGTTCAGATTGGGGCATTTCACCAAAATGATATAATCATCGTGCAGCGCATCTGGCGATGCTTCAAATAAGGGGTATTCAGGAGACAACAAAATACCGAACATTTTTAATTTTACCTGCAACTTCTTTTCCATTTCTCTTGGAATCGCGGGATCCAAAGCCCCCCCGCCAAGTAAAGAGCAGCAATTGGTTTTAGCCTGGTTCCCAACAATCTCTCACTGAGAGCCATCGCTTGTCTGACACCTTGACACAGCATAAGCATTTGAAGCTGTGGTGCGAGCAAAACACCACTTGCGCCATAAAGGTGATTTGCTTTGCTAGACAGTCAAGAGTTCAGCAGCCCTGCATGAATACATATTCATTTGCTCCTTACAAAATATTAAGAAATCTATAGCTAAAAAGTTTTTTTCCTTTAACTCGCACATCAAAATATATAAGGATAACCTATCAGTATCTGTCTGTTGGGTCAATAGACGTATTCGCCTGGAACTGTCTTCACCCAACTGATTGCTGGCATCACGCACAGCGGTCTCGATTACTTCTTCTGCTTCGTTGCATACCAAAATTACTGAATATGCCTTCGTACGGACTCTGTGCTCCGGAGTAACCAGGGCCTTCATAGTGCAAATGGCACCAATACGTTTCACTTGGACGTAACCGATGGCACTGTCTCCGTAACTCTCTCTGCAGGATCTACAAATTATAATTACATTCATCATTATAAGGCACAATATTTATTTGTACTATTTCACAGACCTAAATATTATACTATACTGAAAGTCAGTTTCAAACATATTGTGGTTAGGTTTTACAACTGTCAAAAAAGTAAATACTTTAGATTTATTTAGCATAAGATATAAAACGTATTACTTTAATAAAAGTATAGTTTGAAAATCCAATATACAGCATGAAACATTGCATACTCATCAAATAATGATTTACTTACCGTAGATCATTAACGCCTCGCATTTCAGCACTAAAAAAATCAATTTGCGGAAAGAAAACTGCCATCATAATCGCGTCGATTTTTGGAAAATTATCAGACTGCCCTTGTAGGAAACCACTGTCTGTCATGATAGTATGTATTTAAAATATATATTATTTACAAACAAATGGGTTTAGGATGCGTAACTAAATGATTATGGCCTTATCAAACTTATTCAAACCAGCAACTGCCAACAAAAACTACTTGACGTTGAACTCGTGAGTGCGTTGTGACGTCAAATTTCGCTAGCCAATCATGTCTCGTTATCGATATTTGAATTTTCATACAACTTTAAAAGTGAATTAATTAATTTAATTTTTTTTTAGGTTTTTAATTACGATATTCGAGTTGAGTTATTTTTTTTACATATATTAAATGCATTGAAAACACTATTATTAAATATACTGCATTTAGGTACCGTTCCACTAGTTAGCACTGGCTAAAGTACTCATATTGGTGAATAGCCAATAAAAAGAGGATATTATTTGTAAAGTTCTATGGTTAACCAACATTGGGTTTAATGGTTTAATATGTCAACACGCGTCACATCTTCACACATTCTATTTGTCGCGAATATCTGAAAAGTAACTTCAAATGACGACCTCCCTTCGGCTTAACCCACGGATATAAATCAACTGTGTTGTGTATTGGTAATCACTAATTCTTATTTTATTTATGTATAAATTGCCAAACTATGTTGTCGCTCTACGCATTTTTTTCCAAATGCGAATTTAATGGCAAAAAAGAGCTGCGCTATCGTGATCAATTGTTGCGGTATTATGCTTCTCCTTTAGCCAACGTTTCGGACACTGTTAGAGTGTCCATCATCAGGGCAGAATGATGGATCGTAATGCTGTTTTAAACGCTGGCTAAAGAGGAGGAAGCGCAACACGGCATAATACCTTCAAAATCAATAACAGTCATTCTTTTGGTCGTGAAAATCTCAAATCAACAGCAGCGGCAGTTTAAAAAATATTGTTTTCTAGGTTTAGTTTCTTGTGACGCTGAATCCTTCACAAAAGATCGCCGCCTTGCTTTACCGCTCTCACGGCAATGCCATGGATCTTCCTGGCTCAGAGAGTTTCCCTATCAAGACAGAGCCAGTGGCTCAAGGATCCATGGATCTTCGTATCCCCGAGAGTGTCCGTATCAAAAATGTGGAGCTAGTGACTCAAGAACGCATGGATATTCCTCGCCAGGAGAATGTCACCATCAAGACAGAGCCAGTGGTTTATGAATACACGGATCTTCGTGGCCCAGAGAGTTTTCCAATCAAGGTAGAGCGAAGGGTCCACGAATATCTTGCTCGCCCAGAGAATGTTCCCATAAAGGCTGAGCCAGTGGCTCAGGAATTCACGGAGCTTCGGTACCTAGGTAATGTTCCCATCAAGATGGAGCCAGGTACTCAAGATGAAAGCAGAAGTGAAAATACCTTTGTAGAAATTGAAGTCCCAGATATTAAGAATGAATCCTCCGCGGGATTTCATTGCACATCTGGTGAGAAACATTTTTACGCTTTCGAACGTTCTGATATAAATACATGTTTTTATTTGAAGCTTTTTTTTTCATAACTGTTATTATTTAATTTTTAAAAAGCTTATTTACAACAACAAAAAATTTCCAGGTAATTATTATTTTTTTTAAATAAACCATTTTTTAAATTTAAATAATAGTTATTAATAAATTTTAAAAACTTTAAATAAAAAGGGAGTTCCACAAATTAAACTTGAACACAATAAATAATACATGTTTTATTTGAGCTTTTAAAATGTTATCGGTTCCTTTTTATTCCCTAAATATATTTTGTTATATGCTGGTAATCATCTAACATCTTATAACAAGAATACCTATATTGTTATAGCCTTTTTTCTCTTTAATATTTGCTTTTCGGACTGCCCAAAAAGAGACTTAATATAGTTATATAGTTATTAATAATAGTTAGTCTTAAGTAACGTTCAATATGCATACATATATCTAAATAGACATTTTTTTGCAGGACGTCATTTGGGTGAAGATAATGAATTTGGCGGAAAACCTAACTCAAGCAAGAATTATGCGTTGGCTCACTCGGGATCAAATTCTTTTTCATGTTCCTACGGAAGCTTCTCAAACACGCAAGAGTCACAATTAAAAAATCACATGCCCACTCCCGGTGTTATCAGGCCGTTCCCGTGTTCCGAATGTAACGCTTCATTTTCAAAAAAGTCGAATTTAAAAGCACACATGCTGACTCACAGTGGGACGAAACCATTCTCGTGTCCTAAATGTAGTTATACCGGTTCACAGAAGTCGAATTTACAAGTTCACATGCTTATCCACAATGAAAATAAACCATTCTCGTGTCCCGACTGCAAATATTCGTGTGCACGAAAGCCGAATTTAATAAGGCACATGCTCACTCACAGTGGAGAAAAACCATTCTCGTGTCTCCAGTGCAACTTTAAATGCGCGCAAAAGGCATTTTTAAAAAGTCACATGTTTACCCACAGTCAAGATAAACCATTTAAGTGTGCCGACTGTAAATTTACAAGTTCGCAAAAGAAAGATTTAATTCGGCACAAGTTGACCCACAATGGGGAAAAACTTTTTTCGTGCGCGGACTGCGAATACAATTGTTCTCGGAAATGGGATTTAATTCGGCACATGATGATACATACTGGAGAACAACCGTTCTCGTGTCCGGAATGCGATTACTCATTTTCACAAAAGGGGAATTTAGTTAGGCACCTGCTGACTCATGGTGGAAAGCAAACTTCTCGGGCTACAACACTGGAGAGTATGCTTATTAACAAAGGCCGCTTATAAAATAGTGCATTCCGGCATACAGTTGATCTGTTTCCATACAACCCTGGAGTTCATATTTTACATTAATTACTTATACTTTATGCGCCTCACTCGACAATGTCTGCTGTTTGAAGAGTATCTGGAATCTGTTAAACCCTATTTAAGCCACACATTTGGAACAATTGATAGGAACTTGCACTAATAATGAATTATTAATCAACATATGGATCCATATTCATCAGCTTCAACCACAATTGATTAATTAAAATGAACGTTCACTATGAATTCCTACGTATTAACAATACAAATGCATGTTTATTTATTTTTTGGTAGAAAGCAATTAATCTGTGGTTTGACATATTATAAAATTAAACTTTGATACTATGTTTTGATCCACTGTTTTATTTAAATTTTATCACCAACCGGTTTCGCTTATCGCAGGCTTCGTCAGGGTAAAATTTAAAACAGTTTTTAATTTTTACCCCGGCGAAACCGTTGGTGATAATTAAAAAAAATGGTGGTACAAAACAAAGTGTTGAATTTTATAACGTTTATTTATTAATAAGTCATTTATTTTTATTATAATATAAGTTCATAAATTTTAATACTTCTAAAATAAGTATATTTGATGCATTTCGAATAAACGAATAAACGAAAAAAATAAAATAACAGTATAATTATAAACATATGCATTTTTTAATGTGCATACGGCACAAGAATCCCAAAAGAACTTTTTACGAACCACAAAGTTCATATTTATATTTTCACATTTTAAAACAGTTCAGACAATCAATTATTTAATACATATAAGAAATCAGTGATAAGACTCAAAGCTTTATAGACGGCGGTGAAGATCGCCCCATCCTGCTTTCACTAGGTGTGAGTCGAGTGTAGCCAGACGAGTCGGAATTAGTATGAAGTAATAGTTTAACATTGGAAAGACCCGAAATTTTATTAATAATTTCATAAATTTACCCCTTAGATAGCATAATTCGCTAGCCTCCTTTTGAATCTCTTCTGACTGATGGAAACAGTGGCGTGCATTGGCTCCTAACCGAGGGTCGGCTGGAGCTTTTCAGGTTCATTATTATTATTCATCATGCCATAATATACGAAGGATAATGCGCTCAAGGCAGATTGCATTTGAACAATAGATATTTGCCTAGTAGAAACAATTTCTTACGGTAGAACGATGATGGCATAAGAAAATTAGAGTTTTTTTTCCAGAAATTTCCTTATCAAGAAAGGTAGGCACAGCTTTTCTGCATTTATGGGCTATACGCCACTGCATGCAAATTATGTAAATTCGGTAACATTCTAATACATAGGTGTATGCTCGCTTAATTATTTTAAAACATAGAGACCTTCCTTCCTCCATTAATTAAATATCGTAGATTTGCGATACTCCTTTGCACTTACCACTCTTACCAACCCGAGGGGTAATGCTGCGCCGTCGGTATAAGTGCACTGCTTACAAGCAAATTGTTTATCTGCAGACTTTTTGTGATCAGATTTTTTAATAAAGATAAAACTTCCTCGAGTGAGTTAACTTTTGTTGATTTGTATAACATGAAGCGTCGGTGAAATTATAATATTTATTTATAAATAAATAACAGTACAAGTAACTTTAAATACTGTTTTCAAATGGAGAATCTGACAACGAAGAAACAAGTAGTCTCTTTAACTGAAGGTTGGAGATAAGCGACTTGTGGGGCATTTCGGTCCTTTTTTATAGGTGCAATCGTTGCTGGAGTCGCGTGCACGTGCAGTGTCCGGGTCCATTGTAGATGATAAGGGAACGGCTAGATAAGGTGTCCGAGTTCATTGTATTGTTGTTGACACGGCTAGATAAGGTGGAGAGCCGAGTGCATACTATCTTCGGGTCGGGAGCATCCTATAGAAGGTAAAAAATGCGAGTTTTTTTTTCCAGCGTGTTTGAGTAAATTATGTCTGACCAAAGTACTTATATCATTAAAATGTAACTGTAATATATATATATATATGTAACTGCACTGAGTGAAAGGAAATGGTTTCTCCCGGGTATGTGTGAGGAGATGCCGGTTTAAAGCGTGTTTATAAACAAATGAGGAACTGCTTTTCTCCGCTGTGCTTGAGAACCTGACGTTTTTGAATAAATGCGGTGCTGTACTGGGCGGATTTAAATGATTTATCTCCAGTGTGCGTGCGAACATGCCTGCATAAAAGACTTTTCCGATTAAATGTAGATTTTCACTGGGTTTATAAAAATGGTTTTTCTCTAGTATGCGTGAGGAAATGCGTGGTTAAGTCATGTTTTTTGATAAAATCCAGAATCGCATTGAGTGAAGGGGAAAATGATTTACCCCCAGAAGGTGTAGGAATATACTTGTTGGAAAAACCTTTCTGGTTTGATGTAAAAATGCACTGATTAAAGTCAAATGATTTTTGATTTTTACATTTGAGGAATGCATGCTCATCGGGGTCATGTTTACTAGAAGGTTTCTTATGTTCATTCTTGTTCTCTGACATATCAAAAAGTCAACGCGTTTTAGTAAATTTTTTCCCGTGTCTCTTCTTTAACAGGGTGAGAAACTGTAAAAAAACCTTCTCAATTATACCAACAGTTCAATTCAATAGAGAGATTGTTGAAATACATTTAACTGTAATTAAGAATACATATCTATATGTATATACACTCTCGCAATGGAAAATAGTACAGGAGTAATGCAAGCAAACGGTCTTCATGTCTATTTCCTGGTTCAGTTCGCCGTCTTCTTCAGCGCCAATCATCTCCACCGCTAGTGCCAGTGGGTCGTACCTGTCCATGGTATAACAAAATATGATCTATATCGGATTCTCAGTTCGACGAAATATGTATAGGATTTCCCTACAAACCTTGTAAATCTGAATAAATAACATAGAAGAGCAAGCGAATATTTTGTAGGACAAACGTCAGATGGAAAAAACTCGAAGAAATGCAAAAAAAAAAAAAAACATGGAGAAAGTATATTTCTACTAGATGCTAGACACCACTCGAAATAATTTACAAATATCTTCTGGTTCTGCCAAAAATATATATTACATGTTTTTCAATAAGTGATAAGTTTGATAAGACGCTAATTACATCGATGTGTTATAAATTCTAGGAATAACGCATAAAGGTAGAAACTGAAACTCGCTTTAGGTAATTACAATAAGTCAATTCATGGTGGAATTCCATATTAAAATGAATTTTTTTGATTAAAAAACCTTTGTAATTTTTTTCCACTTATTTATTTTCGTCCGGATCGGTTTCACCCTTTCACGCGCATCCTCAGACTATTTTTAATTAATAAGGTTTTTAAGAAAAAAAAAGTCACTTATTGTTATAATCGTGGGATTAGTCTTCAATTAAACTTAATCTTAATTAGGTACAAAATGTCATTAAAATTAAAGAGTCAAGTAGTACTTAATTCTACAGGAAGTCTCTGTTCTTAAAATTAGCGTTTCACTTAGCTAAGTCTACGAAAAACTTTAATCTTATAACTAGAGATTCACTTGACTTAATTATACGAGAAAGTTGGTTCTTAAAATTAGAGATTCACTTGCGTTAATTATATGGGAAAGTCTTAGTTATCCTACGTAAAAGTCTTTATCTTTAGGTGATGATACTACTTAAAAATCTAGTATTCACTTGGTGACAGGGTGGAAGAATTATAATAAGTGTTCACTGATTTTTACTGATAACTTGCCTTTACTGATAGCTATCCAGGGTCCAGGGAGCGGCTTGGTATGGCAGAGTCCTCGAGTTCGCACTAGATATCCCAGTACCTCCGGGTTGGGAGTAGGTACTAACCCGGCGATAGTCAGCGGCATGGGCGGTCTCCGGGGTTCGATCTCCGAAGGGCGAAGATCAGTATCTTAATGAACGGAAGAGGGAGGTTTGAATCGCGGTGCAGAGCCTGAGCGGTCTCTACGGTGGATCTCCGAAGGGCGAAGATCAGTATCCTTAATGAACGGAAGAGGGGGGTTTGAATCGCGGTGCAGAGCCTGAGCGGTCTCTACGGTGGATCTCCGAAGGGCGAAGATCAGTATCCTTAATGAACGGAAGAGGGGGGTTTGAATCGCGGTGCAGAGCCTGAGCGGTCTCTACGGTGGATCTCCGAAGGGCGAAGATCAGTATCCTTAATGAACGGAAGAGGGGGGTTTGAATCGCGGTGCAGAGCCTGAGCGGTCTCTACGGTAGATCTCCTAAGGGCGGAGATCAGTAGCAATGAACGGAAGGGGGTTTGTGATCGCGGTGCAGAGCCTGAGCGGTCTCTACAGTGATGGATCTCCGAGGGGCGAAGATCAGTATCATGAACTTGGAATAAAGGCCATGTGAGTAAGTAGGTACTGAGCGAACTCATTTTTGAGTTTTTCACGGGTTGTGACCAAATCAATGTATTCTTTGAGACAACAAAGCTTTGCGCTTGTTTTGCCTCCGCGAGGGTGGCATCGCGGTGCATCGAAGTGGGAACGGTGGGCGGAAGTGCGCAGGGCGGCCGTTCCACCGCCAAATCATCATGCTCAATTTCCTCGGGCGGGGTGGCGAAGGGGATGGGAGGGGAGATAGCACCCCCCTCCCTCCCACGCCCTCGGTAAACTACGCCCCTCCCTAACGGGGACGCGAGGGGTTAAACTGGAATGAATCCGCCAAGAGAACGGTTTCGGCGAGGTTAAGTCCAGATAATCCCCCGCCTTTCGCAAAGAAAATGCAGGTTTTATGTTTTGTTGAATAAATCTGGTTTACAATCGAAATGAAAGGGTTGATATTAAAATCAACAAAAATAAATTATTCATCGAAAGAAGTGTCATTTGAAAATGCTAAAATAAAATAAAAAAATCTCTTGAAACCCGCAGCAAAATTGAAGCTGAGTAATTTTAAGGGGGGGTAATTATTCTTTATCCATTGACTAAGCTTCCGAACGCCGAAATGTATTGTCTAAAATGCCTACTTTTGCAAAATAAAAAATCTTTCGGGAAGTATCTGGTAAAATCCATATTGCCGAGAATTCCTGACAAAAGTTTCAATCGTCTGAAAAACACAAAAACCATAGAATAAACAAAACTAATAGTCTAATGTTAAAGCCACTAAATTTATATATGGATGACCGGTTTCGGAAGAACAGTAATTTTAAAAAAAATAATAATTTCATTAAATTTAAATATGACAACAAAAACATTAGCCACTCATCTCACTAGAACAGTCCTGTGTTGAGATTATTGGGATTATATTTAAGTAATCTCATTAATAACAAATACATAAATAAGTCAACGAGTGTTGGATTGGGAAGTAACACCTGGAGAAGATATAGTTAAAATTAGGGGATAGATAAGTGTGTGTTAAGTTAATTGATAATCCAGTATAACGGGAGATTATAATCTATGCATAATATCCTAGAAACATCTCAAGATTACAATGGAGTAAAACGAATATTGGGTTTGTGTGTGAGTAATGATACCACATTTGAGTGGCAAGGGTTGAGGGGGTCTGTCTCGAGCAATCCAGCCTCAAAACAAAGGCTTAGTGAAATTATTCTCATGTCAACCGGCCGCACTTGTTTGGCCCTTGCGAGCCTGGGCGTTTATAAAGCCGGGTCCAGACGCGTGTAATGCACATGCAATGCATCATGCAATTCAATGCGAATTCGTCGTTTGGACGGCGATACGAACATGCAATTGCAATAATTGTGCAGCGTTCACGCTGATCCGTCGCCTGTCGGTTTTTGACGGGAACACGGAGGAATTCGCATGGCGTTCACAGCGCCCGTTTGGACGGTGTTCGTGATGGCTGTTTTATGTGGACGTTCATTGTGTGGAGCGAAGAACAATCACTCGAACTAATCAGTTCTTTGGAATCCCAAAGACAGTGAATACTTAAAAATAACATCGAAAACCGATGTTCGGGGGCGATATTAATCTTTTCGCGAGAAGTGTAGGAGATTGTAGAAATAAATTGAAGAGTTTACTTTCTTCATATCGAAGGGAAAAGGAAAAAGTAAAAAGCAATCAAGGCACCGAAAAGGGTAATAATTATTCTAACCAGTAGGTGACATTCGCGTAAACTTTAGGTATTGGCCACTTATTTGCCGACATTTTGATTCCAAAAGTAATGAAGATCTTCTTTCATACAAGTAAGTTCGTCACCATCGTCGCACCGACGGTCTTTGCCGTTTAGTTACTGATGCCCACCAATCGCGACCGTTCTGTTCGGCATTTCGTAAATAACTAAACATGAACTCGAACAGAATTAGCGTCTCATTCGCACTACTCATAGATCAACACGAACAGAACAGGATTCGCGTGAGATTACATGGTGCATTGCAATCGTCTGGATGCACCATCAAATAGGAAATCGCTACCCCGCTGATAAAGATATTATAATTCACCCGCAAAGTTAACAATCCTAACAGAAACCCGCGATAAGGTAGTTTTGAAAGGATTATAGTCTTATCGACATTTAAGACTATTATTCCTAATATCGTCGAGTACACAGTTCCGGAAAGATTTCAAAATCGAAAGTCTCTCTGTTCAAAATTTCAAATTTAATAAGTAAATTACAATAAAAGGCAGGAACGTAGAGCAATGACATTAACCTTTCAGAACCAGTGTCATTCATAATACGGTACGTAAAGCAAAATATCGATATATCCTAAGTTTGTGAAACAAACAACGCATTTAGCATATTGCGAGTAAAATTCGTAATAGAAAGACAATAAATCTGACATTTTTTCAGCAAGCACAAGAGTTTTCATTAAATACGACGTACATGGTTATCCCACACGTTGATTCTAAGAAATTGAGCAAATTGTTTGAAGAATAGGTAGGAATAATAATTCTTTTATATTTCTTGGGCATTACCTTTATAACAATTTCTAGACATTATAAATGCCCGGTTAAGCCAAAGGAGAAAATGTGTTTTACTTGAAGTATTTAATTAAAATATTTCTATGCCGAACAAATTTTCAAATCGAAAACATGATTTTTAGATCGCATTGCATCGCCTTAATATACTATTTAAACCCAACTAATAGGTATGTACGGTGGTGCGCGAATTAATTGGGACAAGCATTTTTCAGACATTTAAAATTTTTATTTATTTAATAATTAATTTTCACAATATCGATTTAAAACTAATACTTTATTATGACAACTTCAATGTAAATTAATAACATATTTTTCTTTCCAAACGTTGCTTGAAATGGCTTTAGTCGTGTTTGGTGACCAGATCTGAATAGCCAGGTATTTCCATACCTTCCTCTTCCCCAAACCTTCAGAATCACAACACACTCCAATTGGGGGTGCCTTAATCTCACTGGCTCCAGACCGCTGGGAGCTGCTGGGACTCTTGTGCGGTACTCATATAAAAAATAAAATAAAAAACTCTTTTCTAAGATTTTTCTTTACTATAATCCATAAATATACAATTGGTTTAAGGTCGGGAGAGTTCCTGGACATTTTAAACATTCATTTGGCTGAATTCAAAAGAATGTTTCCATTTTATTCGATGTTTGGCACGGGACTAAGAAAACTCGTGTTAAATCTTTTTTTTTTCAGGAAATTCACTTTAATAATAATTACTTCTATAGCGCCATTTTTTGAGGGAAAATCACTCCAAGGGCGGGAAAATTACCTCACTTTCGAGTGCACACCCTCCCATCCAATGTGATATTTTGGAAGTGTTTGATTCTTGGAACCTAAAGCTTATCCACTGCATGATGAACACCATCAAATATGAGGAAGTTCTGAGGAGTATGTATGTTGCTTCCGCGCAAGAGTTGCTTGTCCCAATTAATTCGCACACCGTTGTACTTTATGTTTTCTCTTGGCCCAGGGGTTTTATAAATAATAGAACCATTGCTCTCTCGTTACTCTTTGATATATACCACTCTGAAGAAGTCCATAGCAGGTTGACACCGGTCCGATCGAAAAAAATTAATCATAATAGGGTTTTAACTCTTACTACAATGGAATTCTTCAAATCTAAAGTTAGAACTACACATCTTAAACTTTTCGTCACATTAATACATTGATATTCCAAGTAAAACAGGGTTGCCGAGTGAACGGTTGTCTTTAAGAATCTGACGGGCACATGTTATACAATAAAACAGCATCAAAATAAGATAACACTGAAATCATTTCTAAGGTAACCTCCTGGCACATATTTCACTACCCGTCACACAGCGCATGCCCGTAAACTATTTTAGTGTGATGTGTAACTTGAAACACGTCGCTGGTAATACATAGAAAAAATATTTACAGCTGGTTGGTTCTTTTTGTACTTTGTGATCACGCTATTTTTTCAATCGATGGGAATCTGGAAAATAAAAATATTTTTGCACAACATAAAGCAATATACTCGTAATAATAATAATAATAATATTGTACGTGTTTGGTGGAAATAACGAAGACGCCAAATCACAACTCGACGGGAGAAGCTTTTTAAATTTTCACGTTAATTCTTCGTAAATATGTATTATAGCTCAAACTAGTTAAAAGCGTATTAAAATATGCAGGATTATCTGGACAGGTTAATTTTTCAGTGTTCGTAAGATTGCCTAAAATATATATTAAATATTGTAATTCGCCAATGACATAATATTATATTGTATATCTAGCATTAAGTACTTGCAATTACTCGGTCGGGTTAATAATATAAATATTTATGTAATTTAAAAAACGCCATTTTAGTGAAACATCATCTTCTTTCGCTTTAAAAGTTAAGGTAAAAAGTCCTATAAATATATCTCATCTCATCTCATAATTAATACCAAAGTATTTTTGAAAAATCTTCATTATATATTATACTCGTATGTCTATACAAAACCCCAACGACATAACAAAAACGTTCGGCGAATGACGGGATGAAAATCAATAAGGGCAAATAATTGTTAGGTGCAACACGGCTATATAAAAACTTTGGAATGGTAAAGCTCATAGGACCGAAAAATGTTCCTACATGGGTGAAGAACAGATGTTCTTAGAATGAACAGGATGTCATAGAACAAGTCTAATTGTTGAGATGATTGATAGAAAAAAAAGCCCGCTAAGAAGGAACATACCAAGTATCAGTATTTCCGTAATACGTGACTGCGCAAAACGGAAATAGAAATCAATAAACAAAATTAATTTGTATAGATATTTTCTCCAATTTCAGGACATAATGAATCATACAGGGAATGTTAGTTATCTTTTTATCAATAAAAAATCATTCGACATAACAGAAATTAGCTGCCAAGTTGATTGATACCTAAGTGTCCACTAACACAAAAATTTTACAATAAATACCTTCGCGAAGGATACAGAAGCAATATTCGTAGAATTGCGGTTTAACAGTTTTATAGTGCACATTTTAACGACTTCCATGTTTAATATAATATTATCAAAGCGACTGTTGATTACAAAGAAAATAACTAAAATGATAATACCTGGATACCTATAATTAAGATGTCCAGTTGAAAAACATAATTTTAAGATCATTTGAAGAAGCTATAAGTTGGCACTGAAAATGTAATAATGGCGATCCTAAACTTGCACACAAAGGTAAGAAAAAAATGGTTGTTCAGCAAAAAAAGGTGCATAAAAGTAACCATACGAATTATTAACAACTTTAAAACTGCCGAAGGGAATAAACAGTGTATTTTTTACGTGTACCTAATCATTCTTCAGAGATAAGTATCCACCTTCAAAAGAACATGACATCACTTTATAGTTCCATCGCTCCATCGAAGTCCGAGTAAATCTGGCTTTCAAAATACTGGGCGTCTTCGATAGGGCTAGCAGATTCTTCGAAAGTGACCAGCTGCTAACCCTGTAAAAATCTATAAAAAAAATACAAATAGTTCAACAAATGACATTGGGGACCACCTCTGGACTGGATCTCCTAAATACCGGATTCACCTACTAGATTCTGAGTCCGTTCTACAGATATTTTAATGGAGCCTGCTTGAAGGAACTAGCAGCATTGATCGCCAGTGCACCGGTGCACGTTCGCGAAACTCGACGGACACAAGCGGAACATCCGTTCACAGTTGATGTCGGTTTCAGGAGAACGGGTCGATTCTCCGACTCATTTTTTGCAAGGCATGTGGAACGAGCTACCATCATCTGTTTTTCCTCCATTTAATAAATCCCTTGCTATAGCTCCTACCTTAACCCGCCTCACAACACTGCCCAGCCGGGTGGTGATATAGTTCCCCCTGTCCTTACACCGTACAGACAGGGGCACTATTGTAAGGTGTAACATAAAAATAAATTATATTTATACATGTATATAAATTAAATAAAGATGATTAAACTATAACTTTTTTTCTAGTGGAATTTCGGAACCCATCTAAAAGAATTACAACAGTAAATTAAAAATAATAAAACACCTTACAACTCAATATTTTTCCCCACCACATATTTGATACCTTAGAACAGGCAATAGGTCTAGCTAGTAAATAATATCGACCAGGCAAACATAATGGCAACTTCAACTTACATGGACCTCAATTGATAATAAAATACTATGTTTTGCAAATACAAATGTACCAAATGTAAATATAATAAATAAATAAGCAATTATTACTTTTTCTTAAACTTTGGTCAGCTTATCAACAGTTAATCAAAAAATTGATTCAGAAAACCTAGCAAGAAACTCAAAACAAACAATTGTTGGTAGGTCCTCTACCTATTGAGTATACCTACATTATAAAGAATAACAAGCATACTTTTGCTTCCGGTCACGTCTCCCACGAGCAGAACTTCCTCCGAAGTGCGACGGGTCTGAGAAAGCAGCGGAGGATCACCTCATGCCGGTCCCTAGTCCCTAGACTGACCTTGTTCGCTGCAGGTGCGATGACCGCCGGCCGCGTACCCCGCCCCGTTCCCCGCGAGGATGGACCTTCCACGTACCGGAGGGTTTAGAGGGCACTAAACGAGTAATATTTTCTAATGCGGCCTGGCGGGCAGTAACCGCTAACCTAACCTAACCGCTACTCGGGATGTGATTCACGAGTCCTGCGACGGAGGCTGAGAGGGTCTGGGAGGTGAGACGGGATGACCGCTGAGCACTGCTAAGGAACTTTAATTCTGGGTTACCGTAGCGTAAATTTGAAGATACAGCTGAAATCGACAGTATTATTTGCTCAAGTATTTTATGGTCACCAAATTGTTTACGATAATTTGAGTAATTGGTCACCTTAATTAAATACCTACCAACAATTGTAATTACGGGCCAGAGAAGACGCTTATTCGAGACACATTTAGTGTGCAAACAAAACCAATATCTGAATAAAATTAAGTAGATTTGAACACAGGAAACTTACATCAGAATATGTTAGATTACTATTAATAATAATATTTTGGTGGTTTGTATAGCGCAGTTTGTTCATTATCACAGCATAACCAGTGGCGTGCAGTTCACAAAGGTTGAAAAACTGTGCCTACATAAAAAAACGAGTCAAATAAGGAAATTAAAAATAGAAAAGTACCACAAATTTTCCAATCAAGATGAATTTTCATGAATTTGATAAGGAACTTGTACGTCCATTTATTTGGTTGGCCACAGCAATCAGCGGGGAGATGATAATAAAATAGCCATTTTCAAATATTTACTGAAAAATTACACAGCATACATTTTATCATAAATCAATGAACGCCATTGAATATAAGGTAATAAACACAAATGTAAAAATTAGAGTACCAACAACTTATAATACAAGGATGGTTGGGGAAATTATGTGGAATCGAAAATCAGCTTGCTGCCTGTCTTTAGGGCATAACATTACTACATAACATAAGACATAAATAGGATTGCAAATATGAAATCTGATTATCGAACGCTGTTATTCTTTATAAAATATACATACAATCCCTTCCTTCGTCAATCACCACGATCGCCCCATAAAATAACTAGGTTCAGTCTTGAGCGAAGGCGTCGAGGGACATATGCCCACTTTTTGGGGGCTTGAAAAACACGCGAGCTCTCCCAGCCTTTATCCCAAATCGAACAGAATTTATAACAGGTTTCGAGGAAGAAGGTGATATCATTGTGTAACTCGACTGTGAACTAGCGAGGAATGCATCAAGGATCACAAAGGAACGACGGTGGGCTAGGTTAGGTTAGTGGCATAAAAAATGCACAATCTAGCACAAAAGGATCGTAGCCCTAGATTGGCGAGGCTAACTTAGTAGAAGGAAGGTGAATACAGCTGACGGGGGTGAGGCCCTATTATGTCCGCTCTGTAGACTCGTACCGTCTCACCCAACTAAAAAATCAATTTCTTAGAAAATGTATTTTCATTTACTGCAGCTGTTGTGGAATTCACATGTTTGAGTGGCATATAGGTATAAATTATACTATAAACTAGTTTGAATTTGTAATTTTAACTAATAAACTAAGTAGGTGCGGTGCGCAAGTAAGAATATGTGAAGAAACATGTCTACATATTAAATAAACAAATATGTTAATATTATTGAAATAAAAATATTTTTTTATTTCAACACCAGTTTATTGAATATATAAACCAACCGGTTTCGGTTCAGCTATATATTAACACCACTATATATTCAATAAATGATTGCTTCCTATGAAAGTTATGTCAATAGTTGTCCTCGTCATAAAAATATTTGTAAACCGATATTTAAAATTTATATCTAAATAAATTAATCAATATGTCTACTACTCGTCTGAGAGTTTGTTCAACTTTTCGGTGAGTTCCAATTTTCACGGACAATGACCAGCTGTAGACTTAACCACCGAAGAAATAAAGAATCATGTTGAATTGTGGTTTTCTTTAATCGAAAAGATCGGATTTATTTGCACGTTAAATTCAACTACTCCCCAAGGAGCGGATAAACAAATTTGCAGCATTGTGGTGGCGCTTAGGGAAAACGAACAAGGGAATGTTAGCAACCGCCGTTTTTTTTTTCACATTGGTACATCCCCTTAATTATGATTATGGTTAGATTTAAATGATTATCAGCAGGAAGTAATCGGAATTAGCGTCAGTGTTAAACCGCGTGAGAAATGTAGATAAGAACAAGTGGAAAACCCCCGAAGTAAGTGTGGGGTATATTTTAACTTCAAATGTTCCTGAATTAAGAATATTTAGATAGCATTTTGTTATATTTAATTGACCACATTGGCTTGAGGTATTTCAGCTTCATGCCCCCTAGCGCAGAACATTGATATAGATTTTATCGATATGCCGATAACTTGTCATCGTTCCTAAGCAGGACTGCTGATCACCAATGACCAAACAACAGATCACGTCAACAAAAATAAGCATATTTAGTCGATGTGAACTGTTCTTTTTTTATTGTTAGCGATCTGTAGTCATGATTGGGAACGATGAAAAGTAACCGACATTATCGATAAATATTTTATCGATGTTCTGTGCTAGGGGACCTGGAAGGCAAACAAAAGAACTTTGGCTTCAACGGAGCCCCAACGTATGTTAACAGAAGGCATATTACGAAGATCGCTTTCGCTTTGAAGGAGACTAGATTTTAATTTCAGTACCAGACACGATTGGGTATTTGAAACATTAAAGGTTTATTCACATCTACCAGCACCACACAGTACAGAACAGTACAGCACAGACGCGACAAACTTAGTTGCATACACTATCTATGAACACATTCATATTGCAGCGTACGTAAGCGTAACATATCCGCACATGCACGATCCAGCACCGGCCGAGATTGTCCGATTGAATATTTTGACTTTGCTAGTGGCCACTAGACATCTGCGCCTGCGCAGTTTGTATGAATACATACCGTTCGCACGCTCATCTTCGTCAGTTGGCGTCATTAGACGCAGATATTGCAAAAACCGAGAAGATAGATAACGATAAATGGAATGAATTGGTCAGGGAAATTCGGTTATAAAATAATAATAAAAATGGGAATAGGTTTATAAAATCCTCAAATATGTTGTGGCGGACGCTTACGCTCAGTTGAGGGCCATACTCGCCGTCTATGTCTATGCTGCGTCTGTGTTGTGCTGCACAGAAGGTATTTTATATTATATTCACCATTCGAATGGAATACTCGCGTCTTTGCTGTACCTGTACTGTACTGGTCTGCGCGGTGCTGGTAGATGTGAATAGACCTTAACTTCAAGGAGGTTATTCGTAACCCAAAAGGAAACTCTCTCAAGGCAACCATCCATTTCCTGCTTCAAAGGTGATGTTAGTGAATTTTTTTAAAAATTTAATGTAAATCAAATTTAATAATGTTATTAAGTTCTGCAAGTATTTTTAGTTTTTATTATTGTGACAGCTGTTTCGGCGTTTAAGGCCATTTTCAAACAGCTGTCACAATAATAACAACTAAAAATACTCGCAGAACTTAATAATAAAATTATTAAATTTGATTTACATTAAATTTAAAAAAAAATGAAATGGAGTTCTACGAATTAAACACAAAAACAATTAATAGATGTTAGTGAATACAATGTAAGCATTCGACGGGCTTTACGATAATAATAATACATTTATCCCAATGTATGTTACTTTACAGGAGCGCACTTTAAAGTTTTTCTCTTCTAACTTTGCCATGAATTATCTTGAAAATTTGATATTCAGAACCAGTATATAATTTATGACAAAACAAGAAAAAGGTCAAAGTTTATACCGACAAAGTAACAACATTAACGAAGGTTCCTGCCGCACTGAAAGTTGTTATTGTGTAAAGCACATAATATGTAGGCCCTAAGTTCTAGACGTGGGTGTGGTAGTCATTCGTACCCCACCTATAGAATATATTCATTATACAACAGCATAGCGGTTACCTGATGCAACTTTGTGTTGTGTGCCTTTATGGGCAGCACATTGCATTGTAACAACAGTGCAATATGGTTAATGCTAGTTACAAAACTCGTATAATATCATTGACACCATGCCAGCTGAGTGGTTGATTTCTCCAAGAATGCTGTTACGATCAAAAGGTAGAAGGGAAATCATCCACAATTTTTACATCACATTATTGTTTTGTGGGAAAATACGCATTTGTCGGGAATCAAAATCTACTAAGAATGACAATAAATGATTTTTATAATTTTACAGGTCTTGATTGTCGAATATGTACTACAAGGCGTAAGTAATCCACTGTTCTAAAATAGCTGAAAAATATGTACAACAAATAAAGTTTATTTTTTATTATTTAATTTAATAACTTATTGAAGTTCATAACCCTCATTGTAATATTTTATCACCGAAGAAGATAATATCAACAACCAGTGGAGTGCTGTCTAGAAAGGCTATAAAGCTGCGCCTACCTTAATAAAAAAAAACATAAAAAGCATATTGTACACAAATAGGTAAATAACTTGTAAGCTCATTTATTCACATCGCCATAACAATTAGTGGATGATGATAATGCCTATTTTCAAATATTCAATGTAGACTTCTTACGTTCTTACCGGAACTTGAAAAACTACACACAACCTACCTTTGTCCATAGGGCAATAATGCACACCGCTGTCAACAAATATTTATGAAAATATGAAACTGTTAAAATTATCAAACTGTGGTAAAGACGCTTGCAAGACGATCTATTTATACAATGCCTTCGGAGGGCGAAACAGCTCTTACGCGTAATAATAAATATTTAGAAGAACTTGTCTATAAATAAACCGTTTTTTTAAATTAAATAGTAATATTTCATCATTGAAGTAGATTAACAACTCTCAACGGAAACATGTAATAGACGAATGTCCAGAAAATAAAAAGGTAACGACTGCGCCTGGAATATTACAATGAGGTTTATAACCTTCAATAATAGTAAATAGAATAAATAATAATAGCCATGATTAAAAAATAAATTTGAGCAAATAAACATGAATACAATAAATAACCTTCAATTTTAACTAATAAAACAAACACGTAATTTCTCTGTGGGGGGTAACACAAAGAACATTCTTATGCATGCTTTTGACCTGGCTCACACATCTTGTTTCATCCACATTCACGCATCTCGTTATAAAATACAAAATAATTAAAATAATACCGATCAATCAGTGACATCCAGTCCATAAAGGCTGAAAAGCTATGCCTACCCAAAAAAAAAACAACAATATAAATAAACAAAAGGTAGATAATAAAAAAAAAATACGACCAATATCTGATCAAAACGTATTTTTCCATGAATTTGGTAAGGAACTTGTACGCTCAATTATTCAGTTAGCCACAACAATCAGTGGAAAATGACCTTTTTCAAATATCCAAATGCACAATTCATACCCGAACTTGAAAAACTACACACAGTCTGCCTTTGGTCATAGGGAAATGTACGCCACTGCCATCAATACTTAACACAACTCTACTTTGTAGTAAAGTATTTTTTTTTAAATAAAACATGATATATTTAGCATATAATTTAAAAGTGAATAGTTTTTTATGTCTCCTACAAAAATATATAAGTTATTCCTTGCTGGCTTTTCACGGTCGATATGCAATCTGACTACTAAACTCCCGCCTCCCGATAGGATAGAACGCGAATAAATATTTCACCTGGTAATCTGCGCATACAATCGTAGGCACTAGGCAGTAATCAGACGCTCGTGAATCATCATACCTACATAGGTACTTACCTACCAACTATTCTATGAAAAGTACCGACGCAAGATTCGTTCGAAACAAAAACGAAAACGCCGAACATAAAGAGCCGTTACTTCTAAGAAGGTAGGTACGTACTTACTCACTTGCACAGTGCACACACGGGATATTATTTCTTTGCGCGAACAAAAGTGAAATAGACTCATTGCAAATATTTGGATAAGGAGTGAGAATGGTCGGAGCGGATAGGAATTGGGGGAATGTTGGAAAAGAGGGAGGGGGGGGGGGGGGAATTAGCATTCGTCTCACAGACTGTCATGGCAGGGGGAGGGGGTGCTGGGTCAAGGAACGCGCCGGCTCCATACTTATTATTAAATTTGCGCTCATAATTAAAAATTGTGACGTATTTGAAAGGTAATTACATATACCCAACGTGCATTTTGATTAATCTTGTAGGTAACAAAGAACACACACGGTGGACACACTGGATAAAAACGAAGGTGTGCCAATTCCAATGCAAAAAACAAAGCGCGGAATTCTTCGGAAATAATGCAGTAAATTAAAAATCTTTATTTGGTCAAAACAGAAAATCTGTCATATTTGTTCGTGACAGTAAAAAAAACAATCGAACGGTGAGCGCTAGCTACATGAAATTTTCGAGGATGACTATGAACCCGACTATCTTTAGTTCGCAACGTTATTTCCACCATGACCTATGGAGGTTTAAATTATTTATTTAATTTTTGTGGGAATTAACAGACAATTTTTTTTATAATAATTGTACAATAAGTTGAAGATTATCGAAAATCGAGTAATATAATAAATACTAGTAGGTACAAGCAATTTAAAGAGACTCTTCCTTGTGTAGTGGTATACTGTACCGTAGGACCACTGCGGAGAAAGAGGGGATTGGCGGACGGGTGTTTCAAAACCAATATCGGTGTGCACAAATACATTCAATCGTGCGCTCTCTAAAATAACGTTACAACTTCGCGTCTGACATGTTAGAAGTTTCGCACGCCAGTCGGCCGAACAAATGAAACCGAAACGGCAACAACATGTTGGAGGGAAAATTCCCACTGGCAATAATAATGTCAGCGGAGCCGCGCGGGTAAAGTTCACTTTCAGCGCTGGTGGAGCGAGGATTAAATTGGAGATGAATGTCGGGTAGATACTGGAGGTAAGAAGGCACCTACCTTCAAAACCATTGTGTATGGAAACGGTAAAACATATTCAGAAAAATGGGATATTGTAAGACGATATAATAAATATTTAATTGGGAGGTATAATATTTTCATGAGCCGACAGAATTAATTTTCAACCGAGGCGAAGAGCGGGTTAATTTGGAGACAAGTCTCGAGTAGGAACTAAAATATTACCAGTAAGTTTTTATTGGGTAATTAATTATTAAACAAGGCAGATTTCAGAATACTTTTTAGTTTTTTACGATAAAAATTAATAAAAATAGTGTGAATTTTCCGCACATAATACGTGCAGCTTGGGTAGCTGAAGTGCAGATTCAACTATGGACACATTATTGAAATAAAGCTTTTGATATTTTAAAGTTTGAAGCCAACAGAATCAAGTATGGGATAGTAATTTTAAATCGCTTTTAAGATTAATAATACGGGATATTTAATAATAATTAGGATAGCAACTACACGGGTGGGTACCTACATAAAACCATCATATTATTATCACGATCATAATAAAAATGCAGGTAATTGTTAATAACAAACCGGTTTACTTCCTGTAGAGTTACGGAAAATGAAGATAATAATATATAAGTTGGAAACATAACTACAGAAGTATTATAAATACGCCAACTTACTTCGCTAATCTAAGAATTTATGAAAATCTGAAAGAAATAATTATTAGATTATATTTTCATATGAAGCGGTAACTTGGTGATGTGACATAATTTAAAAAATAAAACAATAACTTTGTTTACATCACTTTTATTTATACTTTAGCCAACCAGGTTTCGCTACTACCGTAGCTTCGTCAGGGCAGTATAATACTAAACTATGAACTAAGATACACATGTGTTATGGATTGATAAAAGCGGGTGAGTGAAGGGCCGAGGGTGGGAGATCAACCGGTACCTGGAAGGGAAGGGCGTGTACTTTGTTTATTGAGAATAATTTAAGAATTGGACTTTTATTTAAATTTATTTGGTTATTAATGAGTCTAGTATTAGTGTTTTTGGCTTTCCTTATTTCTAACACTTCTAAATTATCAAGTCGAATGCCTATTCCATGTTTATGAAGTAAACTAGTGCCTGTATTTTTATTGAATGTGTGGTCTGTTTCTAAGAGGTGGTTGGTAAATTCCGAAAATCCCACATCTCCCCTTGTTGCTGATATCTTCATGGACTACTTAGATAAAAAAATTAACATTAAAAATATAACTTAATAACAGTTTAACATACAAAATGGTATACTAATTGTTATATTTTGTAAACTATTTAATCATTTTGTATTTTTCACTAGCTACAGGTCTTAAGTTGTAAGTCGCTATCTATGTAAGTCACTAATTATAAGTCTGAATTAGGTATTTTCTAGTTATAAATCTTAGCTGTAAGCCATTAGTAATTAATCTAATATGTAAATTATTATATATAAGTCTAAGTGATAAGGTATAGGTTAGATAAATTATGTTGTAAAGCGCCTTTGAGGTGATTTCCTCAAGAAAACGGCGCTATTAAAAAATCCATTTATTATTATTATTATTTTCTTAGTCCTCATCACTACAGGGTCATGTGCTGGGGTGGACTAGAGTTATTTACTTTGATGTCATCTAATTGGGTGCATCTCCTATGTCGTTTTTAAGGTTGTTCCGCGGTATGAGCGTAAAACACTAGGTATAATATTATCTGCAAAGTCAATTTATCTGAAGTCACTTATCTAATGAAAAAAAAAAACTGACGATATTAATATCACAAAGAAGGCTCTTGTGATACAAAGCGATCCAAAGTTACGATAAATCTCGAGTACCGCGTTGGATATTTCCATCGGTGCACGTTGTTCGATGGGGATTAGAGGTAGGAAGAGAAAAACGGGAAGAATGAAGGAGCCACAAGGTTGGGGGTGTACAGGAGAAGGGGTGGCGCTTCAAGGAACGTTCACCTTCTAGCCCTGGGGTAGGAGACACCTCTTCCACCGTGTGTACTCCTGGGGCCCGATTGCGGTTCTTTATAAGGAAAGAAATTGTCCTTATTCTTAGGCTTAAATACATTTTGCTCAACTCCGGTACCGATTCAATGGCAATACACTTGTTTTTGGCAATATAATGAGTTTGGGGTTTTTATCAAAATATTATTTCAAATTAATTATAGGTGGATCACTTAACACGTGTTGTTTATTATTACTTACTTTATTTACATGTGTACTTTATTACAATTTTTAGAATTTATATCAGTTTTATCTAACATTTCGGGCATTTGGCATAGGTACTTTACAAACATCGTAATTTAGTTAATTCTATTAATTTAATAACGTTATTATGCGACAAATAACTCACTAGTAATGTAAGTCAATACTTACGGTAATATTGATTTTCTTTTGTTAAACTACGCAAATATCGATGTTTTAAAGAATGTCATTCGCCGAATGACAGTTATCATCCGATAGAAATGAAACCGCAGTTAAGCAAAAAGTATTTAAGCCTGAGGATAAGGACAATGTTGTATCCTTAAAAAGAACCGGAATCGGGCCTTGGTAGGTCTATTTTGGACAGGAAAATACATTTATAGGGAAGAAAATCAAAGCGTATCTAGCAGGTAGGTACAAAAAGTTATGTAAGGCGTACCGTTGATAGGTCCGTTGTAACATGTACCTCTTTCTCAAAAACTAAGCGGAGCTCTCAGCAATGGGATAATACGATATAATATTTATAGAGATAATGAATGTCGGGGTTGTGCCGTTAAATAATAATACAAATATTTACCAACCGTTGAAGTACCATTTATGTGAATTTCTATCACCTCAGGAGCGCTATGTACCAAGAGAAAAATAAGTGTGATAATGGCTTCGAAGACCTAAACGTCTGTAACGTAACAATCATAACCAAATTTAAAATATTGTAAGTAATAAATTCCACATGGTCCACATGGTCTAACTGAACTTTTACTTGATAGGATAGTGGGTACTTGATAAAGGCACCTTTACTAATAACATCGTACAGTAGAATCGTTTCAAAGAGATTCTTGCTGTAGTGGTATACTGTATCGTGGGACTACTGCGGGGACAGGGGGGACTGTGGGTGGGTGTTCCAAACTATTTCGAAGCAATTTGAAACACTATCGGCGAGCACAAATACATTCAAACGTACGTTCTTAATATTTGACCATCATCGAGGACAAGAATGTTCGAAAAGCACACAAAATAACTCCACTCGCCGTGTATGAACACCGGGTAGACTTTTTAGAGATGCATTCTTAATGCCCATACTAAAAAATAGAAGTGAACACCACACGTTTAGGAATCTAGAATAACAAATAATAATATAAAATCTATAAGACGCATCTTGGATCAACAATGCTTTATCCACTAGTGTGTATGTATGTATTGTGTGTCGGTGTTAGTGTATCGCACGCACCAATACACGCGCACCCGCCAAAGTCACACCGAGTTCGTTCCCTTCCATCTAGTTAAAAGCTTAGAAGCAGGCCAGAGAGGGAAAGGGCATACGCAAGTGCATTGGCGCAAGCGAGAAGGGACGAGAGGTGAAGATAAAAAAAAATAAAAGAGGAGGAACAAGTTTCGCTGCGCTCGAAGGATTCCCATCCGCACAGCTGAGAGGGGGGGGGGAGGGAGGATATCTCCCCCAACAGATGGGCCTTTCATCACAAGGGTTGGTTGCGAGGCAATTTGGTTCAGTGGCGCTTATCGCAGATTTATCAAAGCACAGTTTCCGCGCCCATTAGAGGTCGACAAATATATTTTGATACCGGTTACCACATTAAATAATGTATTATTTGCTATTGGCACATGCATGTGACGATGAATCAATCAACGATCTCAATATTGTCACAAATACATAGACGTATTTAAAAAAAACTTTACATATTATACTAGTTTCACTACCTACTCCAGTTACCTACCTAATTCGCCAGCGTTTCAACACTTTATAATGTATAAAAATTCAAAAATACAGAACAAACAATATGATATTTTTGACAGTTTAATAGATAAATAAGAATGTGCGAGTGTGTGCCAAGACCGGGTTGCTTATCCGTTCATCCTCTCTGCCTACCCCTGCAGGAAAACGGCGTGATGGTTAACACAGCATAAGCTGTGAAAGTTTCGCAACGCCAGAGTTTGTAAGTTTTTCCTGTGTGCATAATTCAGATTGTGCATGGTTAGAGACAAGCGTTGATGAAATCAATGAATGCAGCTATGTCAGAGACCTCGAAATAACATTAAATTATTAATTTGTGTTCACGCCTTCGAAAAATGATTGATAAAAACCACCTTAATCCTTAACAAGGCTATTAATCCTTATTATGACAATAATTTAGTTCATTTCAGCAACCCTGTTAGTGTAACTATGGCCGGGTGGGTAAACAGGCTGCTATTGAATTTTGTTCCTAGTTCATCACTAGTGAGGGGACTGATCCCTATCGCCGCGGTGTAAGGGTGTATTGTACAACACTATTATAGTACCTACCATGGGATATAATTTTACTAGTACCTAGTGCATAGTTGGTTCCATATATGTATTATTTTGTGGTGCTTTGTCACTGCTTTTGTAATGACTGACAGCTGGAAATACACATACATAAAGAGAAAGATCCATTTATTTTCTAAATGGTACCTAGAAAAATGTTTCACTTTCCATGAATGTCAACACTACGAAATATTGCCATAACATTTATTAGACAAACGTCCAAAGATCCAAGCTATCTAGGTATAGAATAAAATGCCGAATCGTCAAAATAATAAATTCATTTTAAGACAGATATTTAAACGTAAAACAAATATGATTTTTTTTATGTGTCGAGAGTCCCAGCTGCTACAAACCGTCTGGAGCCAGAGAAATTATGGTATCCCCAATATATGTATGTATGGGGTATGTTGCGGAGGCTGAAGGTATTGAGGAGGGGAAGAGGAAGGTGGGGAAGTACCTGGATATTCAGGCCTAGTCACCAAACGCGGCTAAAGCTATTCCAAGCAACGTTTCGATTCTGAATGGTGGTCTTTCACCAGGGCGATATTTACAGTATCTAGAACCCTGGAACGTTCCGCAAATATACTAAATACTAAATATTATTTTAAATGAATAAATTATGAAGTAATACAATTTAATCAAATAAAATTTACTTGCGCACGCCGGATTTGAACCTGCGACCTCCGGATTCGGAGCCAAGGATCGTAACCACTCAACCACGGAGACCGTCATGATTAACTGAATACAACAGAAATGAGATTCCCGGGGCCTGTATGGTAAAATTGTGAATTAATTACTAGAGTCGGCATAATAGAGGATGTAATGAATGTGAATGAAGCAAGGGAACATTGTTGTATGGCGTACTTTCCGTTCTCGCTACCTCTAGTTAGGTATAATAAATATAATGCATTTTTGTGTACAGCATTACAAACCGGCACCACAGACGGGGAAAGATTTGGTTTTTACCCGCATAGGCACACACATGCACACTGCACAGCGCACACGAGTAACGATAGATATTAAAGAAAGAGCCAGTGTTATATTGGCAACATGAATACAGTATATATCATAAAGTTGGTCTGTCCGCGGAAACTCCCCCGCGTTCGGTCAAGTCGTAAATAACGCATTCAGCCAATTCCGAAAGTCTGCTGGGCGCTTAGGGGCGGGAAGGGTCAACTCTTATTTACACCAAATGCATAATATTCTCCTCGAGATTTCTTGAAATGTACAATTCAAATTTAATTATATGTATGAATTTAAAGAAAGAAACCAAAATTGAGGGCAAGGGGCGAGTTAGGAGTGCCGCCAATTTAAGTAAAAAAAGCAAATAAATAAACAAAAGTTTGGCTTATTTACAAAAACCGAGAATTTAGATCGACTCTTTTATAAACGTTTTATAATTTGATTAGCGCAGTCAAAATCACGAGAAACCAACGTGGAGGGCAGTGAATTAGGCTGGTGCCAAAATGGATGTCACGTGACCTTTGCCTCCAGCCGTTTAAATGGTACGTTAATGCAAGTCTATTCATTTTGACGTCAGTGGTAGATACTATACACCACGTTAATTGAGTTCGAAGCAAATAGACTTGGGATACAACCGTACGGTCCTTCGGGGCATATAACAACCTCGTAAGCAATACAGATAAAAAAATTACATTTATTATCTGTATTCTTATTGAGATATTATACTGACCTGATAAAAGACGTATGGCTGTATTCGTAACAAGTTAGTTTTAACTTAAAATAAAGTGGGGTATCTACAATACTACCTATACAAATATATTATATTGTATATAATGATCCACGACAAAAATACATCTTATGATTTTTTGTTTGTTTAAGGACATGGAAGCAACGACAGCAATCTCCGCTAAAGTTAATTTGGTTCTGTAAAACACGAAAAAACGTGTAATTCACGTTTCTGTATTGATTTATAAATAGAAGTTAAACATATCTAGCCTAGCCATAAAATGTCGACACAGTATTCGCAGATTCTTTAAAATAGTCATTTAAAAGACATAAAAAACTTTTTGGAAGATTCCTGTATTAGCTTTTGTAGTCCTCATTTATCGATGCTATCTTACTCCTAAAGCTAAGTATGTGTTAATAATAATAATAATTGTGGTTAAATGATAACGGTATTTACCTTAGAAATAATAGATATAAATCCACGTATAGTTTTGTAAGACAAAAAATGCGAGTATTTATAAAACTGACAAGTGTTATATACATCGTAAATTTGAATAAAACAACACGGCGCAAGTGGCCCACGACGGTGAAAAAGAAAACCTGTTGAAAACACGGTCAGTGTGCATTTCAAGTTTAAGGTCCCATTGCCGAGATGTACAATAATATAATATAGTTGTATATGTGTAGTGTGTAGTAATATCACTTCGTGAGCTCTTTCACGTCTCGCTCAAGTTGACAAGGAAAATCACAAGTACGCACGGGAATAATTCGAAGACCCGTATTCTAGACATTGTTTGAACGTGGGATGTACGAGTATGATCGAAAGATAAGATGGGGCGATGGACGACACAGATGAAGATAACTTTCCAGGTATTAGTAAAAATACGTGTAGCGTAAGTCGTCTGAACATAACCTGTGACAAGCGTACACAAAATGAGGTGGAGCCTAAATATCTATGGTCTTAGGACAAATCGTAAGTGCAGAAAAATGTGAACTTTTAATTGTTGCTGTTAATCTAAATAAGTAATAATAATGGTTGGTGGATCATTTGTGCATAAAACTTTGCACCTCATATTTTGACCACAAATATTAAATGAATATATTCGCATATTTTTGGCGAACCGCGCGTAAGCGATTATGATGAATGTGGCAGCTGCAACGTCATAATAAATCATCCGCACGAAGTTACGCGTAATCTCGAACCGATATTCCCAAAGAGGTAATGGCATACCCTCGAGGGTACGGACGAGATAACCGCAGGTTCAAAGGAAGGAAGACCGCAACAGGTTTAGAAGAGCATTTTGAAATTAGACGTCGTCCGGCGCGAAAAACGCGCGCGAATCTCCGGCGGCGCAGGGGTTCAACGGCCGCGAGACGCGCGCGAGGAACACTAGGCAAAACAATACAACACTGGATACCAGGGTGGGCCATCAACGAATGAATATTTTTGTTAGAAATATGGTTCCCTTAGAGTCGCAAAAGTTGCAAATGACTCTTTAAGGGGGCAGACTCAAATAAGGCGCTAAACGTCACTTCGCAGTATGCTAACGTAAGCAATACAAGACATAATTTATCTGCAAATTCTTAACAGAAAGTTACGAAAATGTCTAAGGTTTTCAGTGAATTCTTGGACTGTAATCTTTTACATTATATATGAAATACCTACTGTAATTTTAAGTAAAACGCTCGACAGTGCCTTCGCCGTTATGTTAACTGCACCCATTACAAACATATTTAATTATTCCTTAGACACGTATTTAATTTCAAATTATAGCATATTTGGTCTACTTTACTTGGGGGAGGGGCAAAGGGAAGGTAGGAGACTTTTGTGAAAATATTCCCTGTTATAGGTATTATTCACCTGCAAAAGTTCAGTTTTTCTTATTACCTTCATTGACTGAACTACTGGTGAATTGTATTCGAGCTTATTGTCTGCGTCTGGAGTGGGTTGTAAATCGTTGTTATCTACCTATGTTATATTTTTACTGCTGTTAAGTATACAATATTGAAGGGCGTTTCTAAATCCCAAAAATTATCAAAAGACAAATAATTCTTATTGCCGTTTAATAAACGGGATCTAATTCACATCCGCCATCTTGCTTCATAAGTTAAATGTAATAGTCGGATTCCTCAACCATTAATAAAAACCAAAGCCATTGAAAGAACAGCCATATAAAAAAAAACATCTAATTCATTTCAACCATCTTGAATCCACAAGTGGACAATCGAAAATCGGATTCCTTGATTCAAAAACCCTGAAAATAATTCCCTATGTCAAAAAACTGTGCTTATAAGTATTTCTGAGCAGGTGGTCCACGTTACCCATTTCTATAATATTTCCGAAGCAAAAATAAAAGATTATGCTGTGAAGAAATAAATACATAAATAGTGACAAAAAAAAGATTTTTTGAAAAAGAGAGGGAAGCACTTTGTATGGGTACTGTCAATTAATAATATATTATATACAAATTATAAAATATATATATATATATATTCTCATAATTTACCCTAACCAATACCAATAATAATAATAGTTGGATGACTTGTATAGCGCCGTTTTTGTGAGAAATCACCTCAAGGGCGCTGTACAAATATTTCTTAACTAATTATGTACAGACAGATAGAGAAAAACATACTTACCTGGCAGGTCGCTTCAGATGAACACAGTTTTAGAAATTATTAATTATAGAGATGATAGTTTTACATGGTTATTTGTTTCTCCCTTTCTATTGATGTTACATTTATTAGATGATTGGTGGCACAAGAAGAGTTGGTATTTATTGAATTATTGGTATTAATTTTTAGGACTGGAAAGTATTCATAAAATGAATTTTAGGACTCGAAAATATCTATAAAATTACCTTGAAAAGCGTAAGAATCTTTAATAAATATTAACGTTTTTTTATTTTTATTTTTTATTTTACATTTTGGTTGTTTACATTGTTGCGGGCTGTGGACGCATTTGCGCACCGATGCGTGAATTTTTAATTATATATATATATTTATTTTTTATTTAATGATTTTAGGTAAGTACTAACAGGCCGGCCTAGCTAAGCAATTTACAGGAGAATTTCTTTAATTTATGGATACGATTACCAAGAGATCGACTTGCTTTACTTTGCAGTAAGCGGCAAAAAAAATCCTCCCTTTTCCGACTGTTAAGTTAAGTCTGTCAAGCTTCTATTAATTTATTGTTATACAGCGAATAAACGGAAAAAAATATAGAGCAAATGTTTTTTGTTTCGTATTGCATCAATACGCTGAACATTTTTTTTAATCCGGCGTGGTCTACATTATCCACATTTCCCCAATCCTGCTGCCGGATCGTGGTGGTCCGTGGTTTTGAGTTTGAGGCCTAAAATTCCTAACGGCGGTTAATACGCGGTCTTATACTGCACCCTTAAGTAATTATGACTTCATTTTTAATTTTCTAATCAATAGGATTTTGGCCTTACACTGTGATTTCTGCGAAAATTTGTTGAATTTATTTACTTCAAAAAAACATAATATGTATTCATATTTTAGCAGTTTGACAACTCGAGTGTGATAAACGCACTGAAGTCCGAATGAATAAACGTGCCATAACTGTCAAATTTGCTTACCATTTCGACGGCTGGAGGCATTGTTACCAAGAGAGTTTAAGCATTTCTCGAACACATGACGTCATTATTCGTGTATTGACCGGCGGCGAGCGATCATTCGAAGATTTTAAAGAATAAAACAATAATTATGGTTTCCTGCGCATTCAAACGTTGCAAAAATAGAAGTGGTAAGGAGACTAATCAAAACTATCGCATTACACTCCACATATAAACGTTTTTTAACTGTATTTAACTAAAATACATTAACAGTTTAGGTGATACAAAATCGCCGTCCACCTTTCTTTCATGTGATTTTTACTCCGGTAAGCAAATTTAAACATTTGTAAAAAGGGTCAAACTAAGTACTCGGTTAAAATATTCGGTTTTTATAAAGAAGTCAAATCTTTATATTATTTAATTATTGCCTGTTTGGGTTAGTTTGGAATCTGTTGCACAGCTACGAGAAAAGAGGAAATTTTACATAAATTCCGCGCAATTGTAAAAAGGACGAGTTGATCAAATTGGCTTTTCGAAGAGTAAATATTAATTCTTTAGGGTGCAATGCAAGTTGCCTGAGACTGTGGAGATGCATTTATTCGCAAATCAAATGACAGTGACAGCGCCTAAGCTCGCCCACCTTATTTTGGTTTCTTCCCTTGCGTGTTAGGGCACCTCTAGTAATTACCTGGTCTGTGGATAAACGGGAAGTTTTTCAAGGTTCTGCTCAAAATCTGTTATTATCAAGTCACTATTAACCTTATCTACGCGAATGTTGCACATCTGATCCATCGGTGGCTATCCCCGTACGCGGAAGTCGCATATGTGATCCATGAAGTTTGACCAAAACACATACATTGTATCAAAACAGGCAAATCATTATAAAGAGCCCACGTTTGAATGTCATTGTGCACACCAATAGTGGTTCAAAGTGGGTTGAACTATAGTATGGAACGTCCTACGATACAGTACAATACTCAAGTACTGAAAAAAATGGGGTACAGGAAGGTGGGGAAATACCTGAAGGTTTCAATTCTGAATGGTAAATATGGATATAGGGCTGGTATCTCAGTATACTCAGGAACATCATCAGTCAGCTTATTTTGTAAGAGTTTCAGAGCAACCTAACGAACGTAAATATTTCTCAAAACGAGCTTAAAGAACAACTGATGTACCGGCCCTAAGTGGTAGTGGTGGATACAAAAAGTCTGTCTCGGCGATGGCAAGGTCTTGCTTGCTAATCCCCGTCCACGTCCACGATCCGCTGCACCGACTCGCGTCGCACATATATGGAAGTGTTTTTTTTATATAATTTCCCGCCACAAGACCAAGTTCGCGATCGGCCGGAACGGGTTTCGGGCACGTTTCGTCACTTGCGCGGTTATTCAAATCGCAACGGTCCCCAAACCGACCGCCGAATATTTTTACGTAGGTCTCGACTTAAGCGCTAGTACCTCGCTGTATGATCCTGCCACTGAGAGCTCCGTTAGAACCTCCATACTCATAATTTATGAGAAAGCTTGAGGTTATAACGGATCTATCAGCGGCGGGACCACCTCGCAATACATTCCTGCCACCAAGAGCTCAGTTGAAACACAATTTTCTGTAATTTTTTTTACAATAATTCCCTACACATGGGGGGGGGGGGCTGAGGTAAATAATTTCCCTCAGGGCCTATGCCATCTTTGTGGATAGTGTGTGTAGGGTTTTTCCAAGGAAAGGAAGTTCAGAGAAAGAAAAGGTATGAGGGGTAGGTAGGAATCTAGGGGTCAGTGTGTCCAGTGACGGACGTATGAATCCATTTCTTCCACTGCTGTGCAAAGCGATGGGTCGAGAGAGTCCGGCTGGAAAGGTCAAATGGTCTCCTGATGCGGCCCGCTACACAGTTGGTGGGTAGACGCATGCCGCCACGACCAGGACAAACCTCACCCCAAGAACCCGGCACCCCTGCTAAGTCGCCAAAGTAGATAACCACTTGGGGTAACCTATGATAGAGGTGTTGGTTTAAGAGATATGAGAGGTTACAACGTATCTATTAGCGGTACGCATTTACCTACTCGGTATGCGTGGACCATTTCGCTTGTCCGTAAGGCGCACTGTAAAACATCTCCCGGTTAGTTTATAGATAATCAACACACAACGTGAAAGCGTAAATAGGGGAATCAAGTATTCCGTGGAGTGTGAATCCGACGTAAGCGCACATCACCGTTATTTCCTGTTAAACATTGACTGATTGACTACTGATTGTCGATTGCAAACGGAGGTATGCCTCGTTGATTAGTAGGAAAACATAGAACGTAAAAAGATAGTTGGTTCGGGCCATAACATATATTTTAAGCGCCCTTGAGGTGATTCTTCACAAAAACGGCGCTATACAAATCATCCAATTATTATTATTATGTGAACCCATTTGACCAACCGAAACATCTGTCTAGGACCTACAGGTGAAATAAATAAAGAAAATAACAAAATCTTTACTATAAAGAGCATAATAGATTTGTTTCTGAACCGTTGGTGGTTTTTTTAGTAACGTAACTGAACTATCAGAAAATAAATAGCAGAAAGCATCAATCTATTTCCGAAAGCAGCCAAACCTTCTAAAAATTTGAAAAAAAAAACATAATTGCATTGAACGCAATCTAATTTGTTTTTATGAAAAATATAAAACCAGTTACCAGACCCCGTTCCTACAAAACTCTACATCTAGAAAAATACTAGAACATAACTCTGGCGTCATGAAAATCGAACGGCATTATCGTTCTGAATTTTTTAGCTCAAGGCAACTATCTTATAGCTCGATACGGCATTTCCATCATGCGCTATGGAGCTTTAATATATACAATTTCAGTATCAAAAATGAGTGATGACGGCATTTATCAAAATTTTGGAAAAATAGTGAAGCCGGGTAGTAAAACTTGCATTTAAAAAAAGAATAGTGTATGGAACTTATCTGAGATTATCTATCACCAGAGAGGCCCGGATTTCAGTTGCTCTTTCCTATCAGAGATATTTACGTTCGTTAAGTTGCTCTCTGGTAGGAGCCCCGTCAATATAAGCCGACTGATGACATTCCTGAGTATACTGAAATACCGGGACTAAGCTACTTCTTGTAGGTAAAGTACAATTTTGTCAGGGATTAAAAAGTAGAGTTGGTCGGATCGAAACCAGTTATACTAGCGGACAATAATTTATCAAGCAGCATGCAGCATGGTGCAATGACTTCACTTCTCGACTCTGATCACGCAATGTCATTTCCATACCGAGGAAACAATTAGCGGAAATACCTGCTGGAAATACAATACTGGGGAAACCGTGATGATGCGTGTGGGTGCGATGGATCTTGAACATGGTAAAATATAATATGTTTATTGATTAAAAAATGAGTTTGACAACTTCTAGACACCCCGAAGACTTGTATACGATCGTCAGACGACACGTGCAAAGTAGTGCATGGGTGCAAGAAGTGACGGAACTGATTAATGACCAATATTAATAAAAAATATTTATTTCTTCAAATGATGTAAAATAACTTTGTGTATTGTGAACTGTACATATATATACGAAGTAATTATTATTAATTTAATACTATTAATCATCACATCAGGATATAGTATTTTAAGAGCGAAGAGTGGGTAAACACAATTTTATCACTCTAAGATAGGGGACAGTGGGGTAGTAGCGAACTGCGGGTAACTCCGAACGATCGAGTTCTAGAAGATTTCGATACCTCCACACGAGGGTAGTGGCGTGAATTTACTCTATGAACAAAGGTAGTCTGTATGTAGTTTTCAAATTCAGTTATAAATAATTGTGCATTGAATATTTTAAAATGGCCATTTTACCTTCATCGTCCACCGATTGTTGTGGTCAACTGAATAAATGAGCGAACAATTTCCTTACCAAATTCAGAAAAAAAACTTTTTGTCAGTTATTTGTCGTATTTCTTTTTATAGCACGTTTTATTGGGGTTAGGCACGGGTTCTTAGCCACTGCACGAGGAAATTAGCGCAAGTCGTTGAAGGTAAGAATCGTTATATATGATATATAATGATGTCATATTTGCAACGTTCAAATGGTGGTATTCATGGAGTGTGAAATGAAATCAAAGTTTGTGGTGTGGATTTATTATTATGGATATATGCATTGACTCAATCTGATATTTTGGCATTCAATGGTGATTTTGAAATGACTAACATTTTGCAAGCGGGGTAGTTCAATCACTAAAGGTGTCGGGGAATTAATACTTTTCCCCAAATTTCCGTACGATAACATCATTTAAAATAATCAAGTGGTTCAAATTAGTTCGAAATAGTTTGGAACACCCGCCAGTCCCCTCTCACCCCGCAGAAGTCCTACAATGCAGTACACCACTGCACAAGAAAGATTTTTTAATAATTCTACTGTACACGCCGTTTAACACATACATGTTAATTTAATATGTGCTCAAAGATGACTAATATCCAAATCTGATAAGTGAAACCCGAAACGACATCGGCTTAATTCACGACAAGGACGGGACCCGCTAATGGCCTGGTATCATGCCAGATACTAAGCGAAGAGTGGACGTCTCTCCAGCAGGACAGCGCGGATGTAATTCCAGCCAGATAGTAGGTACACTAACTGTCGGCGACCTAACGACTTGGGAGGCTGAGGGTAGAGGCGCTACCTAACTAACCGCGAGATAGCACAAACGGAGAACAAAAGGGTTAAGATCTATGCGCCTTGTGTCAGCGGTTTAACCGAACGATTATTCATCAGGATTATCCGTCACTACTCGGAACAGACCCGGGCCTAACTCACGCTTAAGTTCCAGATAGCCCGAAGCGGATGCGAGGCGATCATTAGGCAATTCTTTCTTTCTTCCGTTGTGAAGGAAAATTATGAAAATGAATACTGAGTAAGCAAGAACGAACTTCACAGAGTCGAGTTTTATTATACGTACACAGTAGGTACAGGGTACAGGTATACATAGTCTTGCCTTGAATTTAACTAGACAAAGTGGACGGGGTTTATATTTCAAAATACACAGGCCTAAATAAATAGTAAGATATTCAGTATCAGCAGGTTAAGAAAAGAATTGCTTTATTTGCTTTCCCGAATTAGAAAGTGTTTACATTAACTAAAGTTTTACAGAAAATAAAATAATATTTGTCTTTAACGGTTCTTTAGTTTTGTAAAAGTTAGTATTTAAAAGCGACAGTGTTGACAGGAGTATCAAAAATGATTTATAATTTTAGCTCCGTGAGCCGACGCCATTTTGACGAAAGCAACGAATCATTAAAACTGAAGAAGGTTCATGCACCACACACCATGCACACATGGCTGTTTTCTATTTGTTGGTTAACCATACTGAAGGAATAAACTTTATTTCAAACTAAATAAATACCTACTTACTTAAAGACAAGCTACGAAAAGCGTAACATAAAATACATATCTATGTAAGTAGATATTCAATAAAATAAGATCGCACCTTATCCATTTTACCTAAATATAAATAATATATGAAAAATAACTTTAAAAATTACATTATAAGTGTTCTGAATAATTACAAATGTTGAAGGATTTATTCCCAATGGGAATTTTTAAATGAAATGTTGGTTTTGTCATGTGACATTGATAAATAACACTGAATGACATATTATTTACCTCCATTCATGCTGTAACATGACTCCTGGAGCATTGCCACCACGGACAACATCGCAGCGCATGGAGCTGGCTGCAGATATTACCCACTGCGGATGATCAATCCATCATCAACACAATAGAGCGGGCGATAACACTTGATGAACTAATCGACTCACGAACAGAATTATCCCGACATATCGACGGAACGGGGTTAATACACCGAAAGCACTCTGCGGGCCATCAAAGCCCCAACAACGATAAGATATACACAGTAAAGTTGACACAAAACATCAAAGTACACTCGGAACCTGTATTGAAAAACTAGTTGAGACAAACGAGTCAAGAATGTAAAAGATTCAGATCAAAAGACACCCAATAAACAACACCAAAGTAACGTTAAACATTGAACTAACTTCGTTGCCTCTGGGCAGATGCACTGTACGCGACTTGTTTACACTACAAAGCCACAATATTCTTCACGCAGTTCCTCTGGCGCAACAATAACACAGAAACGTACAAAAACTAAAAAAAAACCCAGAGAATAGGTCCATTGTCAAAACTGAATTCTATTCTGTCCCTTTTACAAGCAGGTATACGGACCGTCGATATGTTTAGGAAATAGGAAACCCACACTCGCGCACGTCGATGCAAAAGCTCTCGGCAGACTAGAAAGACGCAGTGTTGCAGTTGTTCACTGAAAACTTGCACGAAACTAATACTACACTTATTTCATAACTTAGAGTTAGTATAAAAACCTAGCACTCGAAGGTTTTGTGTCGAAATACTGCACTTTAGAAGATGGATAAGTGTATACGATGCCGTAGAGCGAGCGCTTCGTGCGATGAGAAAGAACCGGCTAAACAAGCGCTCGCCGCCACAGATCGGGCGCGAATGACGGCCGCGGGGCGCGCGCCCTCGCCCTCTCCCCGGTCCCCCGCGGCCCCCCGCCACCACCACACGGCACCCCCCAGGCCAGGGGGAGGAAGCGCCACCCAGCGGGGAAAGGCTTAGGCGGGAAGCGCACTGAAGCTTTTGTAGTTGTTTTTAGGTTGCTTCGACGATGCCAATAGCGTGAGAATATCCCGTATCATAGAAACGTTGAAAAGACTTCTTTGAATAATGATACTTAACAAACTAGAAAGATAGTATAATATTACTTTGTATACAGATAAGTTAGCCATTATTTGAATATGTAAGAAAAACTGAACCGGAAAACTCCTAAAAATTAAACACATAAAGGCAGTTTTTTTTTTCTCATAGAATCAATATTTAACACGCTGGTTCTCTTTGTCCTGATAATCAGAACGTATGGCAAACCTAACGATAATAATATTTTTTTACTGCAGAATACATATAAAAAAAAAAAACATTTACAAATTTTACATTTGTATTGAGTCACATCATAAACTTCAGGATAAATTTTTTATTTTTTTATTTTTTATATGAATACCTCACAAGAGTCCCAACTGCTCCCAACCGTCTGGAGCCAGTGAGACTATGGCATTCCCAATTGGGGAATGTTGTGAGGCTGAAGGTATTGGGGAGGGAAGGAGAAGGGGAAGAGGAAGGTGGGAATACCTGGCTATTCAGATCTGGTCACCAAACACGGCTAAAAGCCATTTCAAGCAACGTTTCAATTCTGAATGGTGGTCTTTCACCAGGGCGATACTGAGAGTATCTTCCACTCTGGAACGTGCGCAAATATACCATATTATTTTTAAAATGAATTAATTGTGAAACAACACAAATTAATTAAATAAAAATTACTTGCGCACGCCGGGATTTGAACCCGCGACCTTCGGATTCGTAGTCGAGAGCCTTACCCCTCGACCATGGAGGCCGTCTTGGGAAGATTTAAGGCGCGGTTCTTACGTTTGAAACCTTAGAAAGTTTTTAAATATTGTCACAACTGGTAATTTGCGTATTGTGCGATTTAAAACCCAGGATAGAGAAATACATAGAAATAAAAAGAACAATTCTTTTATCTAAGAAATAATATAATTTACTAAAACGGTCAGCATCAAGTTGTCCTTTACATTATGACCCTCCCCCTTTGCCTATTTTACTGTGGTGTGGCGATATACTATCGCTCTCGCGTCACTAGTCCCTGTTGACCTATGCAATGCAGTATCTAGAAAACACCCCGGACCCTCCAGCACTAATTATGCGGGGTGCTCAAATAATATCAAATCTGATACACGCCCAAGAGGGACACAGAGTCAACAAAGCCGCTAAAATGTAATTTTAACACGCATTTATCAATTCCAAAACAGTTAAACGTGAAACATACACTTTTTTCTTGTTGCATTCAGAATTATGTGTATGTACTCAGAGGCGTGTCGTCCACATAGGCATACGAGTATAAACACTGCCTACCCTACCTCGATAGCATAATAATATTAAAAAAAATTATAAAATCATCGCAAGAAATCAATCTACCTTCTAAAAAATACGCAACCAGTACCAACTACGAATGGCAACGCTGCGCGCCGCACCGACCGTACTATTATGACAAGGCGTCAAAGGCAGAAACAAATTATGAAAAATGATGCACAAATCGTATTCATATGTTGACTCTATTATGAACAAAAAAACGTATGTGTGCGCAATGCGCTTCAAGGGATGACTTATTTGTGCGAGTGTCTAAAATGCTCTGACTTTCGGGAATGCTAGCAAACGTAGCAATCAGTGCACCTATTAAGTATTATGACTTTACTAACGAAGTTATGACAGTATTATGTTAGCTTTTTCAAAATATTGTACGTAGGTATTTATTCAACGGAAAAAAATATGGAAATTATTTTATATTTCCAGTACTTAATTGGCTTGTAATATGTGTAAATGAAGGGGTTATTGCATATTTGATGTGGCCTATGTAATCGAAACCAATATCGGCTTCAGTCAGCAGCTTAGCCGTTCGACGTGAAAACTTGTACAAATGGGCTTGTCGGGGTATTTTTTTTAATACCAAATAATTCCCTGTTTTCCTACTGCCTACCTTGATTATAAACTATTTGCACGCCACTCTATGTACTTCACTTGCAGTCCGACAATCTTTGAAATAAAACTTAAAAAGGAAAAAAAAATAGTAACATAAAAAAATATCGAGAAAGCACCTAATTAGCGTTATTTATTTATTTACAAGGAAATCCACAGTTCGATGTTATAATAAGAAAAGTTTGCCGAAACTACAAAGAATTAAAAGAAGTTGAACGAACTAAACATTAATTATAATATGAGCATTCATGTCGATGAAAAATTACATGTTTACCGAGACGAATCGATTAGAAAATTTTCCGTAATAAATTGTTATAGCGTTCAACACTTCATGTTTTAATTACCGCGAAAGTTATTACGATGCGTTGGTCTAATAAGTCAAAAGAAAAATAAAGATGAGAGAGAGGAATAGGCCGAAACGTAAAATGACCGGAAGCCACTTTGAAAGTCTATTAAAAATGAGTACATTTATATCTGATATATTGTAAATGTAGACAGAAAAATAGGTATTTATGAAGATTATATAAATAAGACAGTAATAAAATTGGGGGAATATAAAGAGATTCCCACTCCCAGATGCAGCCGGCCACATAAATTAGGAATTACAATAGTTAGGTACTTGCATTATTTCATTACAACACTCGAGGCAAAAGTTTTTAACAGACCAAGGGAAGGATACCAAGCAAACGCTGAGAAATACATATATATAATATTCAACTTTCTATAGCGCTGTTTAGTGATAAAATACCTCAAGGACGCTTCACATTTTGTTAACATTGGTACTGATTTTTTTTAAGATTTCAAAGTTGCTTTCTGACCTCAAACCGTGGGGAAGGTCATTCCAAGAATGTGAAACCCGCTTTGTTGAGAAAATTGTGGAAAAAGCTTTGCTGTGTAAATAAACACGTAACCGTTAATTAATTATTTCATACAATTCATTTCAAGTTGAAAAGTCGACCAATGTCGCACAAACGTAACGCATAAAAACGCTCCATTCAGGGTCAGGGTTACATAAAATTATAATTACATAAACTGGTCAACTTTATTGTGCTTAAGAGTAATTGTGTTAACAACTAATAGCGATATTGCAATTTTATGGAATTTCCACCGTTCCGTGTGTTTACATAATATTATAGTTAACCATATACAATTTATTATATTTTATCTATATAACATGGAACTACGTAATTCAATTTTTTACGCGATTTTATTAACGAGAGCTTTTATAAAGGAAAACATTGAAAACTCAAAGTACAATTGCATTGTTCATAAAAAAGTTGTTGACAAGTTCAACCGATAAAATGTTTATGGCGCAGTGGAATAATAATATGAATACCATTTTGTCGGAAAGTTAACAGACTAAAAAAATACTTCAAATTAAATAAGAAAGTAAACTTCCGAACACGTGGACTACGAAAAGGGGAAAGTTTTATTAAGGGTTGAAAGGCGTTTTTAATGGAGGGTGAATTCGGGTGGTTATTGTTTGTTTTCCCCGCGTTTAATTTTGATTGACTACAATGTGAGCATAATGTTGAAAATCGTCTAGAGGTGGACATTTTGTAAATTCACTGAAACACTACGTAACATTGTATGAAACCAACTAAAGGAAATGTTTTAAGTATCGATATTTAAACCTTGGCGTTTTTACACTCGAATAGGTAATTAGGTGTAGAATACAAAAAAAAGGTTGAAAATAAAATATCGAAATTAAAAAAAAAAAAACTACTTTTGAGATGATTTTTCACTTAAATAGCTCAACATAAATTACAAATTTCTTATTTACCTACCTTCGTTTGTTGGTGAGCTAGTGGTTAAAAGAAAAATATTTTAAGTTCCGGCAGAAAACAAGGATGAGGATAAAGGGCATTATAATGAAGTGTATCCATAGATTTTCCTGGAAACACAACTTTTCAATCCACGCCAGTATGGCACCTGCCTATTGCCTATAATCATAATTGCTTTTTAAATCACCTCTGCCTGAAACCTGCCTACCTACGATGATAGGTTCCGTGGAAGAGTTAAATGTTAGGCAAGTTGGCCCCACCCTATAATAAGAAGCATGAATGCCCACGGCTAAAAATAATAATAATACATACGAAGGTAGGGTCCTACAAGTGTTTTTTCCACCTCAATTCGAACGAATTTTTGCTTGCCCCTATATCTAACCCGATCGCTTTGCACGATAGGAAATAATAATTAAGGTCAAACCATTAAGATAACCGGTATGCAAAAAAATAAACTCGAGTAAATCTAAAGAAAATAACTTTACTGAGATTGATTCGATATAATAACTTATTATAGTAGAAATAAATCACGATGACTACACTCAGTGGAAATCAGTGTAGATCTAGAAAAAATTATTGTGTGATCCTGGCCAATATTGCTACGACATGTGTGTTGATTTGCGGTACGGATGATAGCTAATCAATCAGCAGTAAAACGAAGCTTTAGAGTGGCCAAGGAAAACATATTTGGAAAGCTCTTAAAATTCCAGATTTCATTAAAAATATAAGGATATTGGTGTAGAAGCTCTAAAGCGATTATATTATAGTCGGTAAATTGGTAGGTTTAAATGTGTGTTATTCAACTACAAGTAGTAAATTAGTAAAACTTATTAAGCTCATTATTTCCTTCATCGTTTTTTATTAATTTTGTGATTTATAAAGAATATAAAAATAGAAATATTTTAATTAGATAACAAAAAAACTTCCTTATATTGGAAAATTCCGGCTTTTCGTAGATTCCCGGTAAATGGCAACCTTAATTACATTGAATAAACGGTCGGCAAATTTCACTATTATAATGCATGTGAACAATGGGCTAAAAAGCTACAATTTTTTTTATATATTTTTTTTAAAAAAGGCAAACCTTCCCGGTTTACGAATAATCTGACAATATTTGAAAATGCCCTACTACTACCCATCACACTAAAAGGAAAATGTTACATGTGTCGTCATGGAGGAATTGAACTCACGACACCTGAGTGGGAACACGACGCGCTACCAACTCAGCTACCGCCCGATCAACAGCTGTCATTAGTACCTATTCAAATAATATAATAGTTTTCCTGATTTCCTGGTATCTTGCCACCCTGATTAGCTTGAACGTTCGGTAATTTGACTGCCGGATGGAATGCATGTAAATAATGAGGTTAAAGGTTAAAAGCTGTTTTAACTATTCAAATGAACTATAATGGTTACTTTAGGTTTTCCTATTTGTTTCATGTGACTTTGTGTATACAGGGAAACGAACTTGCGGTAATTTACGCGAGAACGAGCGAACATAAAACATAAAATATTGCAATAATAAAAACAACGTACTCTATTCGGAGTACGAGGTAGGTAGTTGTAATAGTAAAGTAACTCGGCACTCCCAGCACCCAGCAGTCCCAGCTCCTATCGCGGGTGAGTGGGGCCTTGAATTTGTCAAGTAGACCATTTTACTGGACTGATTTCTGCGGGGCCATAAAATATTATCGCACTCCGCGATTTGTTTACAAAATAATAACGTGTTTGACCCCATATCACGGGAAAGGTATTTGAATATCTAGTGTATTTATCCATGTGATTATAAATAACTAGTTAAACTACCCGGCTTCTCTCAAGATTCAGCACTACGTTTACCTATTAAACAATGTGGCGTCTAGTTGAACGACATTTCAAAGCTTCATAGCGCATGATGCAAATGATCTTGTGAGTTTAAAAAGTTCCGTTGACTTGTAAATTAAAGACAGAAAATGGTGTATTAATTTCATAACGTCAGATCTTGTCATTCGTGAGTTTTCAGTGGGGCCACACAAAGATATTTGCTTCTTTATTGGTTAAGGGCCAGCACTCAAAAATGGCCTTAAACATCACTTTGCAGGTTGCTAACTCAAGCAATACCCCAAATAATTTATCTGTAATTTCTATACAAGTAGTTAGGGAAATGTATAAGGTTTCAAAAGACAAAATCCTCAAATAGTAATCTTTAAAATCTATGAAATACATCACAAAATGTCTGAAAATAGGTCAAGTTTAAAAAGTAGTTAAAGCAATTTTGAACGTTTTACCTAAAATTTTAGTACGTATTTCATATAAAAATTAAAATATTAAAGTTTGAGAATTGCAGTCTTTTGAAACCTTACACATTTTCCTAATTATCCATATAGAATTTACAGATATATCATTGATAGTATTTCATGAGTTAACAACCTGCAAATTATGTATTTTTGGGTGCCGATCGTCCGAAGTCGTCTAGTATGAATTAGCAGCCGTCACTGGGGACTCCTACTGACACTTTCAACCTATATTTGACATTACGTGAGTTCATAAAACACGGAGGCACTTCCCCAATGGAACGTGACGGCCAGCAATAGTATCCTCAAGTAAATGAGTGCATGTTACGCAATAACATGTGTATACTGTGTACGCTCGAGCTAGGTAAAGATGTACCGCTGACACGTCGATTGTAACTTCTCCACCTTTCTCACAAACGACTATATACCAGGAGTGTTTAAAACGGAGCAGGCAGACAGGACTATAGCAGGCAGGAAGCCGTGTGCGACGGGTCCATCGTATCATCTTCACGCTAACGCTACTGCAACCTCTTCTTCTTTCTAATAAACGACAAAGAGTGGTTACAATGGAGCTCTTATTGGCAGGACCACAGGAAGGTGAGCGCGACGCGCCCATCGTTTACTCTTCACGATAGGCTCGATGCAGCACGCTGCACGCCGCACGCCGCACGCCGCACGCAGCATGAGCGTGCGGGTCAGCGCGCCGTTGGCGGCGGGCGGTGATGGCGGGGCGGAGGAGGTGAACGCCCGTTCCAAGGCTGCACAGGGGTAGGGTTGCCCTCCTGGCGGGGAGCGGGGATAGGGGGGACATCCACCCGCCCTCGGTCTAAGCCGCTCTGCGCATGTGCATTGTCCATGTGTGCCGTATGCGTTGAGTTGCGCTTTGGCAATGTACATACACGCTCACTATTATTTTTATTCGTTATTTACTGTCATCGCCATTGTTCAATAATAACGGTACTCTTGAGCGTGATTATTATTTAATTGATATTAGTCATTGTTATTATTATATTGCCGGTAATTGTAGGTAAGGCGATTGATTGACAAAAAGAAGAAAAAAAACATATTAACTAGGAAATAAGGCGCCCTTGAGGTGAGTTTTCACAAAAAACGGCGCTATACATCATCCAATTATTATTATTATTATCCAAACGGCTCAGTTTAAAAATTTGATTTATTAACGTTTTTGGAAACATTGATATGTTAGTTATGTCATGCTATGCTGCACTTATACTTATGCAAATGGCATAACAGAGTGCAAATCATAAATTGGCACTTTTCAAAGAAGAAAATAATAGGCAATCATAACTGGGAAAGGGTGGAAAAAATATAAAATATTATGATTTTAAGAGAAAGAGTGTGTATACTGGAAATTTGGGATAAAGTTTTGAATAACAGGAGGTTAGACAAACTACAAAAAAAGTAGTTTATCCGGACTTTTTGCATTATATATTTGTAAAATGTCATAAATTAATTAAAAAAAATGACCCGCAGAACAAACTCATCAGAATATAAAAACATATATAAAGGATTAATTGTTTTTGTGTTTTATTCCTAGAATTCCTTAATTAATAAGAGAACGAATGATCCTAATATAATATTAATTAATAAAGTAAGAAAAAATATTTTTTCCCACTTCTCAGTGTGTTCACAAGACCTAAACAATACAACACATTTAAATGAGTCAATAGCATTCACGTCATTATAAAACAATTAAGAAAACGTTGCCATTGAAGGCGGGAAAAACAGATTTTGCAGTAAATACCTCACTTAATAGATAATCTATTATTACAAATATTTTTTTCAGTGAATCGGTTTCACCGGTAATAAATCATTTTAGGTACCATAAAAATTGAAATTGGGTGGGGGTAAATAGAATCACATAAATAAGTCGTCTCAACGTGGCCTAACCACAGTTTGAAAATGGCTTTGAACGCCGAAACAGTTGACACAATAATGAATTAAATAAATTTAAAAAATTTAAAAAAAAAATAAAATAAATTAAAAAATTAAAAAATTAAAAAAAAAAACAAACAAACAAACAAACAAACAAAAAACACTTGCAGAATTTAATAATAACATTTACAAATAAATTTGATTTGCATAATTTTTAGAAAAAATATCTCATGAAACAATTAGGTCAATTTAAATAAACAGTAAGTTCCTTACTATACATTCCACGACACAAGAGACAGTGGGACTAAGGCACTTTCAACATGCGAATGTGAAAGGGGAAGGTTTTAAGTTAGATCTAGATAGTAAACATGGGAGTCTATCATAATTAGAAAACAGGAAGACTATCGTGACTTTTAAACAAAATAAATCGAGGCAGAAAAATAATTTAAAAAAAGATTATGTTCGTGTAGCGGCGATTACAGCAGCAATGCTTTTTTATTTAAAAATATATTACAAAACACATTTTTTAATATATATTCCCAATCAATTCATCAAAAAGTTATCACCTTCTTTTGACGTTATACAAATATTGTAAAAAATGATGTGCGTAAATATATTCAGTGGTAGATATCCTTAGACCATTTCAACTTTTTTTTTCCGAGAACTCCACACAGGAGACCCTCAAGGAAATAATTTTTCTCAAGGCCTATATCATCTTTGGGGATGCTGTGTGGAGGGTCTTTTAGAGGATAGGAAGGAGTGAACATGGGTCTTGAAGAGACCAATGTTGTAGGATGGAGGAAACACAGTGGCCGGCAGATCACTCCACAGCCGAGCCGTTAAACAAAGGAACTAGTTGTAAAAGCGACCCGTTCTCATAAGGAGAGATCAAAGTTCTATAGGTCTTAATGGAAATGTAACCAATTTCTAGATTTCACGCATTTCTATTTCGCGGTTACACTCCTACCTATAATCAAAATAATCAAAATTTTAAGATTAACCCTTACGAAACCTAATCCGGAAACTGAAAAGCGGTGAGAATACAAGTTTATTGAGAGGCTAACTCTTATTAATGTTTAATGGTGCCACCCTCCCTTCTCTAGCTCCCTCCCTTCGGCGGGGAGTAACGATAATAGGGGGGTTTAGAGCATCACACAACACACTACCTAAACCATGTAACGCGGCTTGCATGGTTTTGTCTTAACATCGCTCATTCGATTCCACTCATAGATAATCCACCCACAACTGACAGATGTTTTTTATATGCTTTTTTCCCGTGATTTTCGTAGCAGAAAATCCATGTAACATGAACATCGTATCATATGAAAAAATCTAAAAGCTCATCCATATTCACATTGGCTAAAATAAACTTTTTGTTCTTTCTTATTCTATATTTATCTGCTGTCAAGACGACATCAAATAACAAATTGTTCAGAAGAGGTGAAAATGCCTTGATCGGTGCCAAATTAGGATTGTTGTTGTTTACCACAAATTTTATATTTAGACATTTCATATTACTCGTCATTGTTTCAATCAGCAAAAGATCAACACGTTTTCATCTCAAATGGCAAAATTATTAAATGAAACAGTATTGTGTGTACATCACTGACATTCATAATTGTTTTATATTGAGATTACATATGCTCTGCTCAGATGAAGAGTGTTAAACACGTGATGAACACGTTTATGCCGAAACCTGTCAAAGTATTTGAATAAATAAAGCGATGTACACAAAGTTATTGTGGTTTGATTTCAATTGTGTTGAAACAATCTTATCATCAGTGATAGCCGTTTGCAGAATTCAAAATAGTCACATAAATGAATGTATTCAGGCGGCATATGCCATTGCTTCTAATCATCAACAGCCACTAAAGCATTGCCATTACAAAGATGTTACGTAGTGCAAAAACGTGCGAATCTTTAATGGGTTGCAAATCAACCGTCGCAGCGACTGTAAGATACAAATTACAAGACGCTAAAACTCACTCAAAACGTATTCGCTCCCCGGTACAAAAGGTAAACAACGGTTTACACGAAGCCGACGGAAGGTAAGAAGAAAACCCTTCACGCCATGACACGTCGTGTTACGGGAATCACGTGGCCGGTTGCCTTGCTACCCTGTATCCACCGGGTGTGAATAGCCACCTTTGAAGGAATAATATTCTACCCTTGTTGATATTGCATTATTTGAAGCATTGTCGATTGTGAATGGGTTGAAACGTGTAACAAGATTTATGCATTTTGTTTACACGGAACGTGCAAATTGATGTTACAAGTTGATTATGAGATGAATCAATAAATTGATATAGCAGTACCATGTTTTGATTATTGTTTTTGTAAACGACATCTCTTAGTGATGGTTGGAAAATGTGAATAAATGAAAAAATCTGTTTGTTTAAACGATTTTGTGAAACCTTTATATAAACACTCCCCCCCATTTATAAAAATCCAGATAAATTAAATATGAAAGATTTTTTTACTTTCCCTTTTATGCCGATCGACAGTAAGAAAAACTAAGCAATTTTTTGTTTTTCCTGAATTCATAAAATTGAAATAAATTCACACATTTGTCTACACTTATCAATAAGGTAACTATTCCCCTATACTACCTTATGACAGATTGGTAGACCCGAGATTAATCACAACATAACAGAAACATAAAATACCATTCAGGAATCTAGGAAAACATCCAGGAATTCCGCTAGACAAGAATGTAAGAATGTTACACAAGTTCTCGAAAGGCATTATTGCGACTTAATTATATATATTTATACATATTTCCCGGATTACGAATAATCTGACAATATTTGAAAATCTCCTACTACCATCACAGTAAGCGGAAGACGTTGCTTGTGTCGTGATGGAGGACTTAGTCAGTCGAGGAATTGAACTCACGACGCCTGGGTGAGACCCAAACGCGATGCCAACTCAGCCACTGTGACCGGTCAAACTGACTTATTGGTACAATACAAAGGAGATTAACCTATTCCTATTAGCTCTAATCAGCGCATGCAAGCAATATAAATCATGTACCCATGGTCTTATTATAACATTGTTAAGTTAAACAACCACTATTAATGTAATAAAACATATTTGTATTTGAGGATGACGATTATAGACATATCAAAACTTACCTTTTAGATAGAACATCAAGATGTAATTTAATTGTTGTGTTTGAATACTTAATACTTAAAGTTACCAATTATAAAAGGAAGGTACTCAGAAATAATTCCAAAACCTACATCGTTAAGAACAACATAATATTAATTTGAATGACAAAGCTTACGTCCACCCATCCGTTGAACAGCGCTTCCGCTTATCTCCCATCGTTTCAATTAAAATAATTAAGCACCAAATAACTCGCGTTAAAGTTCACAGATGGGAAACCAGAATGCCCTTATCGTCCAACTAACATATGCCAACTATCGGGGCGCTCATTTTACTGCACGAAACGATGGCGAATTCAAACCCAATTTATGACGTAAACTGACAACTCGTCGATTTGCCAGTGGCTGACAATAACGCACCATACAATACACTCGTAAATTTTCTCGTTGGCACGTCTGTACTAAATGCAGTAAATGCCCAGTGACCCCCGAAGCTGCCAACCCTGGCAATAAACCCACTTGAGTTGTGTACGGTTACAATATTTCACACCGTGCAGCTCTTACTGCGTACAGCTCTCACATCGACACCTTCGCCGTATCGTAAACAATAACACATTTCTAAGTCTCGACTCTCAGAGATAAGAGAAGCTTTCACACAAAACTGCAATGAGCATTATTTACACAAGTCACCGAAAGAGAGTCTTGTTAGATACAGATAGTCAACAGAGCACGACATTACAACAAGTTCAATACACGATAAAAAGAGTCAATATTCCGGCATTACATTTAAGTGTAAAAAGTGTAACTGATAAAACACGTGGAAGCAATTCTAGGAAGGACAGTGATAATGTTCTGATAACGCGCACTGAAGGTGAAAGATAGATATGAGACAGATAGCCGGCACTTCTGGGTGTTATTCCTGGATATGCCTACAGGAAGACGCGTGCGGTAGGACTGACATCTCCCGCACAGAGGAGATGTTTAAAGGTCTCACACGACGACAGTAAACTTCTCCTGAGTTGGTCGCGGTGCTTTTTTCTTCCAGAAATTATTTATAGAAGCAATTGTGGCGCACGCTGCCGACAATCTGGAATACAGACCGGGGTACACAGATGTACACCGAGTTAACGATTACCCACTGTATGGTATGACTATACAACGACATTTACTTATACAAAATACTTAATTACTTTTTGTCCAAATTGAGACTATCGAGAGTTGTCAAAAACAGCAAAAAATTACATAATAATTGATAATTTAGAGAGGCACAGGAAACTACTCCGTATTTTCAATTCAGAAAATAATTTTAAAGCGAATGGACCCAAGATATCTTATTTGTCGCTTTTTGGTCTATTTATCTAATGTAGTCAAACAACATGTACTAAAATAACTGCATGAATCAGAACCTTTACTTGGAAGTAACCTATGAACCTACATAGATATTTCCGTCACCTCGGGAAACCGGAAAGCGGTACCGCAGTCTGCAGCCCCTCCAGTGCTTCAGTGTTCACTAGGTGGCTACATGCAGAGTATCGCATTTCACTACACGGGCACATCACGCGGGATAATTAACGATTACACGAAATGCTCTAACGGCGTGTAAAATAAAAGGGTCGTTATTAAATGGGGAAAACTTGGCGAAAGTGCGCCAAAATGTTTATGGCCGTCGTCACCGGAAGGGCGACAAGAAACGGCGCGGGGAAATTCCGTAACACCTCGCGACGTTACTTGCCGAGGGAGGCTTTTAGTCTGCGAAGCAATCAGATGACTTCGTACAGGATAATAAATAATTTCAGTAGTAGGTGGTACTCATGATATACGATCTTTTTTATATTTCTTTATAAAACTTGAATGAATTCAACAGGATTCATTCAGTTTGGATGGGTATTTTGGCCTCTAATCCAAAATTAAGTTATGTATGAAACAGGCTCCTCAGGTATGTATGAAACAGGTTCCTCTTAAGTTATGACTCAAAATAATAATAATTGGATTACTTCTATAGCGCCGTTTTCGTGGGAAAATCACCTCAAGGGTGCTTTACAATTAATTAAATAACATATCACTTGACATATAGCTTATAGCTAGGGATTAAGTATTGTGACTTATAAAAATGATAGAATTCAGTTATGAATACATAAAACGGTACCTATTTAAACATGACACAAAAAAAATGATCACGTGTGCTGCTACTACGTGGGCGCTCGATTACCCAGTCGGGCGAAATCGAATAATAATAGTACGTAAAGTTCTATGGAGTAATGGAATTAATAACCCTCCGCCAGCCCGGACCGGAAGAGCGGTGGAGGAACTATTAGGAATGGTTAATGAGCGAGCGGGGCGAACTATTATTTTAGCAAACACAGGGGGTGGGGTGGGGTGCTTGTGATAATATCACTTTGTTTATTTTTAACCGTGGAGGGAAGTTTTTGGAGAGTAATAAAAATTTGTCGATCGAGTCACAAATTGTTTTGAATGATTACAAGAGATAGCAGGGGTAGCTTTTATCGGATTGAAAAGCTATTATTTAATAGAGTTTCTGGTGATGTTGATTCTACAACTAAACAAAGATTTCTAATAATCGATCATAATAATCATATAAAATGTTTAGTTTGTGTTATGACGATGTTCACCCAACGAGGGAGAGAGAGTAATCTCTTCTAACGTGATCATAAAACTATTTTAATATTTACTAGCCGGTGCTGTCAACTGAGTTGACTCATCTCTAATTATATCAATATTTCCGTCAATTTACTTAACACAGTTCACATTTTGGGCATTTCTCCGCAATACATTTATGTATTGAATTAAGTAATTACAATATATAAATATTTATCGAACGCAACAGAAAAAATTCTTTATGGAAAAAATTCTTTATGGAAAAAATTCTCTATGGAAAAAATTAATCAATATATATATAACGTATGTCCGCGTGCGTTGCTAACTTGTCGAGGTGTGCGGTAATTTTTTTTTTTTTTTTTACATGAATACCGCACAAGAGTCCCAACTGCTCCCAACCGTCTGGAGCCAGTGAGACTATGGCATTCCCAATTGGGGAATGTTGTGAGGCTGAAGGTATTGGGGAGGGGAAGGAGAAGGGGAAGGGGAAGGGGGAGGTGGGGAAATACCTGGCTATTCAGATCTGGTCACCAAACACGGCTAAAAGCCATTTCAAGCAACGTTTCAATTCTGAATGGTGGTCTTTCACCAGGGCGATACTGAGAGTATCTTCCACTCTGGAACGTGCGCAAAATATACTATATATTATTTTTAAATTAATTAATTGTGAAACAACACAAATTAATTAAATAAAATTTACTTGCGCACGCCGGGATTTGAACCCGCGACCTTCGGATTCGTAGTCGAGAGCCTTACCCCTCGACCATGGAGGCCGTCGAGCCATGGAGCCGAATGAGCGAGGAGTGCGTGGTTTCGCTCGCTGTGTCACGATGCCCGGTCGTCAGTAGTAGCTGGCGGTCTGCCGTCAGTAATGAATGTATAGTTCGAGGCCGATATTTTTTCCTCGTATTCAGCAATATTTTACTTACACATATGTACATATCATCGCCCACAACACAAACAGGCTTATTTATATCGTATTTAAAAACTTTCCAGGAGAGCCAAAAATATGCTTTTATGCCAAATTTTTATACATTTTATTATATGTTTAGCTAACCGGGTAAAAACATCCTAAATAAAACCATATTAGCGAAACATGTAATAAGATGTATTAGAATCCGGCAAAAAAACAGTTTTTTGGCTCTTCTGGAAAGCTGCTAAATATGAGATAACCCTGTTTGTGTTGTGGACGACAATAATATAATATCATTATAATGATTAGAGATGCGATCCGAGTACAAGTTTTACCGAGTTACCGAGTACGAGTTTTACTCGGTTTGATGTTTGCCAAACCGAGTACTCGGCCGAATAACTCGGTTCAATCTATCAATACGACGAGATTGAAGAAGATAAAAACAAAGTAAAATGTTCCTTGTGCAATTCTTTGATTTCACAAAGTTTCAAACTTATCTGTGAGTTGGGAAATTGATACTGTTATTGATGTTATTTTGAGAGGCAATGGACCCAATGTAGTCAAAGCTATTAACGATAGTCTATTTGTCGGCAAAAGATGCTACATACATACACTGCAATTGGCCATAAAAGCTTCTCTGAAAGTTAAAAATGTAAAAAACGTTATTGCCTTAGTTAGAGGAATTGTAATCCACTTTAATCATTCTGCATTCGCCAAAGGAAAGCTGGACATAATACAAAAAGAACTTAAACTGCCTGAACACAAACTCGTGCAGGACGTTACCACGAGATGGAACAGTACATATGAGGTGTGTTCAAAAGAAAAGGTGAATTTTGAATTTTCGCGGACTGTGTACATTCGATTATCGATTTTTTTTTATGTTGGTACACATATGTTTATCATATGTTAGCATTATCAGCCATTTTGGATTAGTGGTTTGTTTTTGACAACTGGAAAGGTTAGTCACGTTTTTGGGTGTTCTTCGATTTTTTACTGGCAGATAGCAAATTTAACAATAGTGTTTTTATGTGCACCTGCAAGAACTGTGTATAGTGAACGTTTATTTTCAGAAGCAGGTAACGTCTATGAAGAAAAAGGGAACAGGCTGTTACCAGAACGTGCGGAGAGTCTTGTATTCTCACAGCACAACTTTCCTTTGCTAAATTTTAAATATTAATTGTTTAAATTCAATTTTAATAAACGCAAGTTTTTAATCCTTCTGTTTGCATTATATTTCCCAAAATATTATATTACTTTAGTTAAACCGAGTATACTCGTCATTTAAACCGAGTTATTCGGCCGAGTACGAGGAATAAAAAAACGCCGAATACGCCGAGTACCGAGTATTAAACGAGTACTCGGCCCATCACTAATAATGATCTACATAAGAAAAAATGTTAACTACTAATTTCTTTTTACCTAACTTAAAAACCACAAAACTCGGAACGGAATTTTTTGCCACCGTAAGGAAGAGGTTAATAATGTTTATTACTTTATATCCATCCGAGATCTTTACAGGACAGGTTTAGACCATTTATAGAATATGATTATTACTAGCTTAGTAAAAAAGTGTCAAAACATGAAGCAAAAAATATTTATGGTAAGTTGATTTATTTTGTTTACGATTAAATAGACATTTCAAATTAAATTTTCATTGAATTTTAATTCCGCTGAGATCTGAAAATAAATAATAATAAATCTTTCGAGAGTATTTGCCCCTTTAGGCAAACAGACTTTCCGCTGTCGTCTTAGTTTTTTTAACAATTAAAAACTGTCGAAAACTGTGCATATTAACATAATATGGAGCGGTAGGTATACACTGAATGTTCAAGATAATGTGTCTAATGAACACCATTTTCCCATATCCGAAACCAACAGAGCCACAAAACCACAATTACACCCAAGCAAATAACACAACTACCTCCACATACTAGCGCGATGATTTAACAAATAATGGATTAACGCAACCGACCGAACGAGATAGCGCACGCGTTTGTCGGATCGACTGTAATATTTTCATGGAATGTGGTACGTAATAATATACAGACATTTATAATTTAAACCATGCATCAGTCAAGGAAGAAGTATAGGTGTGTGCATCAGTCCTGATGAAGAGATGTTTCAATTTACTTCAATATCACTCATTCTCATGGTAATGTGGGTATGAGCTGGTCGTTAACTACCGTATCACTATACATCTAATATATAAAAAAAATAAACTCATACATACAAACACAGACATCATTAAAACGTCACAAGTACACAAACTTTACACGACAACGTGATAACTTTTTTATTTATTTATTACATTAAAATTTACATTGTTTACATTATCTATTACGTATTTCCATTGTCCACACATTATTTTAGTAACTTTGTCTGGGATGAAAATGCTTCTTAACCAATAAATGTATGTGGGACTAATGATAATAAAAAGAAAGAAAGCGTGTGGTGAAATGATGTGGAGAAGTGTAGAGAAGTTATGAAATCGATAATTGAAATTGACTTGAATAAAAATTTAAAGAAAAATTAAGTGTAGTTTAAAATTAATAAATTTAACATAACATACTTTTAAACGGCATACATACACAATATGTGCAAGCAATCCAAGAGCTACGAGGGGGGCAAATTGCCCCCCCTCATAGCTCTTGGATCTTACATAAATTATGTAATTGCCATCCAGACGACATTAATAAAGAAAGAAGCCTGGGTGTATTTATTTATTTATTTGAAAAGCGCATTATTAAAAAATAAAATTTAAGAAAGCTTCGACTGCCTAACTGGGAACAAATCCCGGAAGTTGTTCCTTCTGAAGTTAAATGAACAAAATAATTAAAGTGTTTATTTTTAAGGTTTGGGTAACCATTCTAGTTAAATAAGTGAAAAGGTAATTTTCTTTTCTATGGAATAAAAAAATGTATCTAAATAAAATATGTAAAAGCCCATTTGGACGTATGTAATTCATAAATAACTTAATAAATTTAAAATGTTCTATCAGAAAGTTACTAACATCCAAATATTTTATGTAAGTACTATTAAATAAGGGCGACATTTTATTATCATGTTGTGAAAAAATGCATATCTACTGGTTATTGGACAAAGAAAACTAGAAACGTAAATACGAGATCTGTTGTAAGAGTTTACAATTCAAAATAGAGTGTGTTACACATTAAACATGTTAGGGGCTTTAAACTTCTATTCAGTGTTCCCATAAACACGATAGACTTCATCTCACTCGTACCCGTAACACCGAGAGGTTTAACATCCATTCCTCGTCCATTTTCGTAAAAGGGAAAAACGAGAAACGAGAGTTGCAGAAGGAAGCGAAGAAAGACGGAGAAGACACGAGACAGGGACTTCCGAGAGGGGAAGGGAGGAGACCATTTCCGGCGGGATAAAACAACGCAGTTTGCCACAGATGGACCGGGGGGAACTTAGTGTGGAACACGTGGAAAACGTGATGTAAAGGGTTACGTTAGTTGGACTTATCTATAAAATATATTTTTACGTATTTTAAATATGGCTTCTTTATTTGTTATTTCTATGGGTGGTTGGCTATCATCTGAACAATCTTCAACCTGCAGGCGGTAGCACGTAACTGCACTCGTACCCGTCACGTGGGGTTCGCAGCCACGAGATGCGGTGCTACGGTGTCTTCCATCAATCCCTCCCTGGATTATCAGTTGGGTAATCTTGTATTTGTCGCTCCTCGTCATGTGATCAAGATATGAAATAAAATGTATTATTTTTATGTCTAGATGCAGTGCGAGTCAAGTTTGGCGGATAAAAACTGTACTAAATGCTTGATTGACTAATGGACTAATGCTATACGAAATAAACCTTAACGGTATTCCTTTTATCTCCGAGGTTAATCAGCTTGCGTGAACTACTTAGGTACCTCGAGGGATTAGTGGAAGTTCTGTGAACACGGTCGTTCACTATAGCAAATGTCAACCGAAGATGATTCGTGACCCTACTTAAAACGCTAACTTCCACTTGCGAGAAGTATCTTGTGGCATCACTCATTAGATTACGGTGAAATGAACTAACAGAAATTATCTACACTTTTACTATAACTTTCTTACGTTAACTTCACACAGGAGTGCTATGACATATTTGGGGATGTTGTGCGGAGTTGTGTTTATTTGTAAATGAAGTTATCCGGGATCTTGAAGAGATCCTTGTTGAAGGAAGGAGGGAAACAGCTTTTGAAATCTGTGCTTGTGCTACAAGTATCAACTGTGATTGATTGACGTGCCTCCCGACTATACTGGCGCCGAAGGGATCAATTACGTTCGTTGTTTGGAGCACTTTCGCTTTGAATAATGGTAGATCAGTATTTCCAGTTGTCGGATGTGTTCCAAAGATGGCAACCCTTCCGTTAAGATAGGGAACAGAGGAAATGCTCATTTTTGCACATCGGTTTTTCCGGTGTCCAGGGGTTTCAGACCAGAAGTGGTTACTAAACTGAATAGTGGGGTCGTGTAACAGTTTTGTACGTGTCCTTCTTATGTATTGTACCGTCGTCTTAAAAATATAGGATCAGATTAGCTCTATATCAATTCTATTTTATGTGATATAATTTGAGCGTTATTATTAACTAAAACACACCCTCACCCTTATAATATTGTCGAGGGGGTGAATAGTGAAACAACAATCCCGGCACAAATTACTGAGGAGAAAACGCGTCACGTTTTAGTGGCCACGCATAACAACTTATTGTACAATTTATTTATTTTTTGGGTCACGAAAATAATACCCAGTACCCACTGACGTCAGAATATTACTCTGTACGAATATACCTAACGTTCCTTTGAATTATTAATAAACATAATGAATTCGATAATTAAATTCACTTAATGGCGATGAATTGCGTGTCCTTAAAATAATTTCAGTAAAATAATTTCACCAGAAAAATTCTGATTTCAAAGTATGAAATTAATGATTTCGAAGTTCCGGGATCAAATAATGGATTCTATTAAAAGTCTGGCAGACTAAATACGGCACCGAAATAATAAAAAAATGAAGCAGAATGATGGCGTGGACAGCTTTTTTTCTATCTGGAATATATCCATTTATTTTCATCTTGAAATGTCTTCTGTCATCATGAACTAGGGTATTTTGAAATTTGAGTTGAAACCGTAACAAAATGTAAGAAGCTTTTTTAAGAAAGAAAAAGTTTTTCAAAAGAGTGCAACTTGGATGAAAACGTGGTAGAAACTTCTAGTCAAAGTGCTAAAAATCATTAAATTAATCTGAAAACCTACCCTTACTACTGACTATAAGTTGGCATTCTGAATTATCACACATGTGTGTGTAATGTTGTGAACGTTTTGACGTAAGCAGTTGTGTGACCAACTTGTGGTTATGCAAAAGAAAATACAGTTGTCTCGTAAAACGTCAGGCAGACACGCTGCGATAATAATTCAACGATTTACACGGCAACTAACCGGAGCGCATAAGCAACACGTCGACTTTCCGCGAAATAAAACGCAGGGAAAGAAATAAATACTTGGCCGAACGACGCATTGTACGGTGCGGTAGCGACGTGACACTTAATTTATGCCCAGCGTTTCGACGAATTAACATTTGCATAGTTCGGAAAACGCTCGCTGCACTTTGCACAATGCACGTCCCCGATCGCAACCAGCAGCAGAACCGAATTGATGGATACGTGCATATTATGTTGTTATTTATGGCACAATTGTCATAATTTAGTTTTTAATTGGGGGCATTTGACACTTTGTATTCATTTTCCAGTATGGAACTGATCCTGACGATGTTTGACGACCAAATATAAAAAAATAATAATCAAACAAATTTTACCGAATTACGGATGAAGATTGGATTATTTTGTTGGAATATAAAAAGAGTAGACTCATCATGAAGAGTTCGAAAACCAACGTCCATACTGCAAAGCATCATTACCTGAAACAAACATAAAAAACTAGTTAGATTAAAACAGAATAAATGTAAACAATAACTAAATACGATAGGTACTTTAAACGTTCATCGAGGAGTCAAACGATTAGATACTGAAATTTATAGCAAATTTAATAAAAATAGCAATTTGAATGCATAATTTTCTTTTAAATGTGTTGAAAGTACGGAGATTGTGGGGTGCATTATATGTCACACGATACGGGTTTGCATCGGGGGGAGGGGGGAATAACGAGAAAAAATTATCAAATCCCAATAACGAAAATAATAATGGCGTGTAGAAGAGGGCTAATGAAAATGAATGTCAGTGCGAGTGAATCACCCGGGCGCGGGTTGTGGGAGGAGAGTTAGGGGCAGTGGCGGTTTTCTCTCAAGTACGTTTGTGCAGTGAACTCTCATAAAAAAGATAATAAATATTATTAATATTAACTCATATAAAATAAAACAAACTTGTACGATAATTTTATCAAACTTTAAAGGTCGCGCTATTCTAATACCGTACTATTCCATACGTGCGAAATGAATTCTGCACCCGTGAAACTTTCTGTTCTAAGAAATAGTTCATACAAAAACTTACTCCTGGTGTTTCAGGGGCAAAACTGTGGAAGCGTGCAAACCTTAGCGGGGCCCTTGTGGGATTTGTTAACACCAAAGTTGTACGGAATATTTTGAAATAATCGATAGATTTTTTCTGTGTAATAATAATAATAAGTTAACTACTTAAAATGTTACATTTTAATGTTAAAAAAGCGACCAGTTTCTTGAGTAAATTGTGATTTTCGTATTAATATATTTTTTATAACCTACCATATTATGTTCATTAGCCATAGACTCTTTAATGAATAATCAAATCGTATCTTGTTGCTAGGTCGCCAATTTTTGGTGCAATGTTATGATGAAATTCCTTTAGAAAGGGAGAAAATATATAAAAATTTTGGAGAAGGCCAACATAGTATTCATAAATGAGGGAATTGTTTTCTCCCTTTTTTAATCCCCGAATTAACTCCCTATGAGAAAACCCACGAACCACCACTAGTTGGGGGGGGGGGGGGGCGTGGACAGAAAGAGCAGGGGATGAAAACTAGAACTGTGGGACTCCCCTATTCTCGCGTACAAAAATACTGTGCAACCCTACTACATTCTGCGTACTTATTACTTATAGAGATTTGCCTCCGTAATGCCAAATACACGTCATTATAGTCAATGAACACACACATATAATACGAACGGCATGGATAAGTTGATTTTTAAATGCTCGGCCAAGGAGACGAAGGTTGTTATTACTGCACATTCCGTTTTATTGTTTCCGCTGATGAGAACCAGAGCAAGTTTAGTTATAAAAGTACGGACAACTAAATCATATTCGTCGCTCTAATGTTTAATGTGACGGAACGTTAAGCACATAATTAATGTGTTGTAAATTAGCCCTACAAGTCAAAATAAACCCAAAGCGAGAATTAGGTTTGAGTGAGTTTATTACGTACAAAAGTTCGTGGGTAATAAGTAATAAGAAGCTTTACCGAGTCAACGTAAAATTATCATGTTTTGTTTGTAACCACTATCCGTTATTCTATAGCTGATAGCGATAGCTACTTCTTCCCCAGAAGAGGTAGGCAGTTTGATATCTGGTTCCTGGGGAATAATTTTGCTCCCTTCTAGGGAGTGATGGGTGTCGAATGGTGGTCGAGCAGATTCTGCTTTGATTGGCTTCTTATCCTCCCATATATGGGTGACTGTTGCTTCTAAGGGAACATTCAATAGTCCAAACACCGCGCTCCTAGCGTTCGAGGCAGTTCCCAACCAACAAATAATTTTTTTGCAGTCAAAAAGACAAACAAAACCAATTTATTGCAACAGTAACAATATTTTGGGCCTTTGTGTTACATCTACTAATAATACATACATTTAAATAATTGCACCATTTTTTGTTTTAAAGTGTAAGAAGGAAAAAGTTATTAACTAGTTCGATTATAAATCTAACAAGTTGTTAACCAAGCATCCGGTGCACAGTGAATCGGTTATAACGTCTTAACAAGACAAAATATATTTTTATCCATGCAATGTCACTAAAAAAACAAAATATTGTAATTTTTTTAACGCTTTCATTTAGATCACACGTAATAAAATATGGCAATTTTAGACTAAATATAAGTTTATTTATAAATATGTGATTGAAACCATACGAATAATACGTACATGTTATCATGGAATGTTTATAGCTCTAAAACTATGCTTTAAGGGTTAATTCCTTAAAATTACATCGCCTTTTTGATGCTCAGGTAAGGCTTCCATGAAACTCACGATTTTCGAGAAATAGTATAAAAGTTGAAAATAAAATCTTGATCACCTACTAATTTAAAACAAATATTTAGGTATGAGTACTCATAAAGACATTTAAACATACTATAGTGGTAGATACTTTTAGTATCGCCTGGTGAATGACCACCATTGAGATACGAAACGTTGCTTGAAATGGCTTTAGTCGTGCTCAGTGACTAGATTTTAAATAGCGAAGTACTTTTCAACCTCCCTCTTACCCATCTTCCCCTATTAGAAAATTGATGTCAAGTTATAGAAATAGACAAACCGCCAAATAAAACAGAGCATCGGAAGAAGGAGAAAGTGAACTCTCTCTGTTTCTATGTCAGATTTTAATTTCATACTATATCATTGTTCCTTTATTCTATATTACATTTTATCTCATTCTATATGTAAATATAAGCACACACAATGTATTTTTTGATTAGTTTAATTTTGTACTCTGATGATGCTCGTGTTAAGTGAAACCGGCCAGTCGTAACAAATTAAATAAATTTCTGAAATTTGGAGAACTTAGATTAAATGCATTAGATGGTAACGTGTCTACCTAATCATAAGATCGGCACCCCTTTGGCCAAAAGCTTAGCTTTTGCTGCGACTCGTAATCCACTACTTCATTTTCAACTTGTATTTTTTGATACTGAAAGACGCACCCTCTTGATCAGTTGGTTTTCGAATTCCAACATCATTCAATTCAATGTTAATGGATCACTAGATAATCTTCGGTGTACAAAAAAAAAATAATGCCTCCGTCACCGCAATTTAGCCAATTTATGTCGTTGGCCGTAAAAGGGTCATTCTTCTGCAACTAACATCTCAAAGCTAGTTCAGTTAAAAAGTAAAATCATTATTTTCGTTTTTTATTAAAAAAAATAAGAGCCTTTTCTTATATTTATGATGTCAAATTTATTAACACGTGAAGGCAACTCCTAGATACTTCGACAAACTAAAGCAGAGGAAACTTAATAAATAAACTCTATTAGATCGAGCAAAAGGCCGCACCACATAATATTTTTTTTATCATCTTGGTAATCGATAAAATTAAGAAAGTTCTGTGAATTCACGATTAAATTTAGAATTAATTAAAAAAATAATAATAATAACATATTCTGGAAACATAAAATCTTAAAAAAAATTCAAAACAGAGAATTTACATATTTTCACGATATACAGCAAACTTTAAGACGGTACATTAATTGAATAGAACAAGTTATCACTAGAAGTGACAAAATGCAACTGATAAAATAATGATCGTCGGCCTAATTACAAAGTCCGAATTCAGTTATTGATATCATTTCGTGGAACCACATAAGGAATTAGTCATACACCATTCCGGATTTCCTGGAAATCCTTAGATAGTGTCCCATTAAAAAATTGAAATTCCAACTGAATTTTGTCTAGCCAGATTGATCGCATCGATTCACTGTGCGGCGCGCGAGGTTGAGATTTTTCAATTTGAGCCTAATAGGAACAAGGCAATCAGATGGATCTCAAATATAAAATACAATAATATTCGAGAGTAAAAGTTTATTGGTGTATGAATAAAAGATATGGTGGAACATTTATAAATTATCGCATCTTCAACATTCCGATGTGTTTATAAAATAAGCAAGAAATTTGCATATTGCACATAATGTCATATGTTTAAAATAGGAGACAGAGTGAAAACATTATAATCGGAAATTTGGACATCGAAATTATTGTATGGAAATTTGATAAAATACATTACAAAAACTGTCAAAGTTCATTGGGTATAATAGTATGACATGATTTAAATCAAACTTGTAAAAAACTATCAAAAGGTACAAAATGGTTAACTACTCGAGCTATATTTATGTAGGTTCGGAGTATACCCGGTACGTACTGTTTACACTTGCAGTTTATCATTAGTCACTTTTAATTCAAACCAGCAATGTAACATTTTTGCATTTAAATGGGATTTTACGAACAATTCCCCGGGCTATTAGACTTTAAAAAATCACCAGTAATTAATTCCACCAGAGCTGTTGAGCCGAACTTCAATATGGGTAATCAAGTGGCGGAAAGGATTCGAACACTTCAAGCGAATGAGCCCTCGGCCATATGCCCGTGCAGGGAAATAAATAAGTTTTACATGGAGAACAACGTGTCGCTACTACAGCAGAATACAGTTAGCTAGGAATACATTATTACTCACTACGAACGTATAGTAGAATTGGTTTACTACCCGGTTTCGCACGTGATTTGAATTAATCTATATTCAAGGCCAATCAAACAAACAAATTATTTTGTCTCCCAGTAGATTTTGACATTTTATCCTTATTGAACAATTGAAGAATACGGAACAAAGTGTCATCTTGTATTTTTTGAAAATGGTTGCCTAGAAACTCAAGTGACGAGTTCTTGCTGCTTCATACAAACAGATTTTCTGCTTTACAGTAAAGATAATATAATATTCAATCGCTCGCCTGGAGAGTACATTTTTTAAAATAATGCTATCCATCAAAACGCTTTATTTCGATTCATGGTTCGAGCTTAGTTATACTCGTATATTATAAAATATTGTATGGACGTTCTAACAAAGTTGATTTTGATTGAAAGTTAAACAAGACAATCAATCAATCATCCATTTCAGACTTGTCGGAGAATGAAAATATTAGGGGAGCTTTCAATACGGCCTGCGATTGTTGTGGGTCGATGTAATAAAACCGGAGATGCAAGTTTGCCTCGGAAAAGTTTCCCAACAGGGTCGTATTTATTGTGCGAAGTCTCAAGTAGGTACACACACGAGTACAATAGGCTGAAATATCAGATTTCCGCTTCCTGTCGAATTGCTCCCTCTGGGGCGAAATTTCACGTGAACTACGACGAAAGGTCATTATGAACCAAGGGATGCTGGTTGTATCTCGGAGGTGGTTAATACAGTAGACCCTCAATTTGATGGTGAAAAAAATCCCGGTTAATCCAAAGGTATGAAAAAGGTATCTAAAGCACAACCAAAGGGCTCTTCTATAACGGTCAGCACCCAAAAATATGCACTTTGCAGGTTGCTAACTCAAGGAATATTACGAATGATTTATCTGTTCATTCTAGACGGGTAATTAGGAAAATGTGTAAGGTCTCAAGAGATAATAATCCACAAACTGTAATCATTTAAATTCTATATGAAATGCGTACTGGAATTTGAGGTAACACGTTCAAAATTGCTTTCACTGGTTTTCAAACTGCTGCTATTTTCAAACATCTTGGGACGTATCTCATAGAATTTAAGAATTACAGATAGCGGATTTTTGTCTTTTGAAACCTAATACTTTATCCTAACCACCCGTATAGAAATTACAGATAAATCATTTGTGGTATAGCCTGAGTTAGCTACTGCAAAGTGATGTTCAGGGCCATGTGTAGGCCCTTAATATACCTACACGACGAAATAGTGACAGGTGCCTGAAAAGTGTGGAGGCAAACACCGCGGCCGTTGGTATACGTAACTGGAGGGAAACAACACGAGACATTTCCTAGAGGTGGCCAAACCTCTGCTAGTGGTTCATTAATGATCAATTTTCAGATTTTTCATTATGATCGGTCAATTTTTACAGCGCCTTAACATCACCTCAAGGGAGCTTAACTTTTGTTTTGGACACCTACATAAAACCACGTTTTTATTCTGTTTAGAGTGGTTTCTATATTAAATAGTGGTTTATACAAAACATTTCTTATAATAGTCAAAAGAATGTTCTTCAAATATAAATAAATGAGTGAACCCTATTTAAAGTATTAAAAAAACTTTCAACATTATCAACACAATCCAACTAGTTTAAGATTTCAAGATTAAACATTTTCAGGACTTAGAACTTGGTAAATCCAGAGTCTGCTGTACGTAGATGTATTTATTTTGTGTGTAGTTGGCTCGTGGCTACCCCGCAGCTAAAAACAAATCAATTTTATTAAGAATATCGGACACTTTTATTACTCCAGTGGGCGGTGCACGGCCAGCCTTCTTATATGTATAATCCTGCGTTTCTTGTTCTATTACACGCTTCGTTTATGACAAGGAGGGAGAAGTTAGAACTGAGCTATCGGCGGTACGTCTATGCCATGTCATACTTAACTCCCCTCGGTCAGTGTCCGATGAAACGGGCACCCATAATGAATGAATAATCGCAGGGAAATGATTATTGTACTTATGAAGGAATGACCAAGTATAGGCCCACGATAGTTATTGTTATAAGCTATAATGAGATTAATAAACTAAATACGGATACAACTTGCTAAAGCTTTTTATATGGGAATAATTCACTTTCAATTAGGTACACAGTAGTGACGAGCAGTGCAAAAATACCGAAAAGCTTAGGGACGGGGAAACTTGGATGGAATATTTATTTTATTTATACTCGGATAAATAATAAACTTTTTAAAAAACATGAATTAACTTACAATTTACCATTTTTTTTAAACCAGTTTAATTTTGTACCGTGACGATGCTTATGTTAAGCGAAACCGGTCGATCCTAATAAAATTAAATAAAATTCTCGTGGTTATAAAATAAGTTATTATTTTATTTTTATTACAATTTATCACTAAGACATACAACTTAGATTTATTTAAGCTAGATATGTCATACTTAACAAATTCGTTTCTATAATTATTTACACAGGACTAATTATTATCCACCAGTAAATACCATCTTCGTACTTGGAATCAGCCACTGAAAAGCAACAGTTAATCCTTAGTCAAAGTGCAAAGCACGCCACTGTTAAACATACCAACAATAAATCAAATAATATTAGAAGCAGGCAATAACTACAGAATTACATTTGTAAGTAGTTATAGCTTTGCAAAGTAATATGATTTATTATAGCGAGAACACGTCGTGTTTAGGTAATGAAAGTGGATTAAAATAATATGAAAGCCCTGCGGCCCGGTAAGTAGGCAGTGCGAAAATTGCGATAAATATTTGCACGGTTAGCCATGCATCCAATTCATACCGAATGGAATATGTTTTCACAGGCGGCCATCGACAATGTGCACGGCGACTGGCAGTTGTTGGAAATGTCCGCTCGATTTGGCTTGATTTATTAATTGAAAATTGATTGCCAGGATGAATCGACAAAATTGAAAACTGATTGCCAGGAAACAAACGAACAGAGCAATCAATTTTACTTTAAAAAAAAAATTGTTCGTTTTTCATTGAATATTTTGACTGTTCTGAATTGGACGAAGCAAAGTGAATATTCTCACATGACACTGGTTTAGCAATGACGGTTGAAGGTTCGTCCACACTTTTTTTTACGTCAGAATTTAATATTCAATATATTATTATGAACCATCAAATAATAATAGGTTCCGATCGCTTTCAAATTTTTACAACATATTCTATGTTTCAATAAACCTTTCGTGTGAACCTCGAAAACAAATATAGTATTTACCAAATCGAACGTGGCGTGCATTGCTCTATGACCTAAGCTGTTTGTAATTTTAAAGATCGGGTATGAAATGTTTCACCTTACTTTAGAGACAAACTACATAAAAATAAAGACTTCCAAACACACACCACACAAGACAGAAAGAAGATATTAGACAAAAAAATAAATAAAGAAATCCCAAACACAAAAATGTTTACTGTATAAAGGAATAAAAATGTACAGCTTACTTTCCCATTGAAATAAAAAATGTACCTAGATTAAGCGTATTTAGAGTAAGATGTTAAAATTATATTTGTAATAAGCAATATATAAATCAAAATGTAAAAACATATATGTTTATATTAGACCACACTAAGTGGAACAATTTGAAGTGTAATAAATAAATTGTGGATTGTATAATTGAAAAAGGACATTGTATTATATTACTAAATCATAAATTTCTCAAATAGAAACAATTCATCGTTTGTCTAATAAAAAATATTCACTGATTTGTGGAAAAAATACGTGGTTTTTTTAAAAATTATTTTATTTTCATTAAAACGTAGTTTTTTTTAGGGTAGGCACACCTTTTCAGCCTTTATGAACGACACGCCACTGAACAGCAGCGCGTGCGTCAAGTAATACCATTTACTTGCCGGCTAATAACTTCGCCATTTTTCAATACTTCTGAATTTTTGTTTGTTACGTAGTGAATCAAATGAGTAAATATTATATATAAAATTTTTGGCAATATATATTTCCAAAAATTATATTGTAATTTTATTAACCACCGAAAATCGGCAAAATCGCGTATATAAGGCCTTAAACGGCGTTGAAAAAAGCGAGAGCGGGTAACAAAATTGGTAGAAATTTTTTTTTTGTTTCAATACAGAAATCACAATTATATCAATTTTGCCAAAAAGTTAGGATGTCGAGTTCGGAGCCGTCAATTTATTACGTAGAAAAGAAAAACGGTGACATTGAAGGTGCGTTTTCCACATTCCAACCAAGAAGCGTCATTCATTGGATACCTTGACAAATAAAGGAAAACTAAAGAATATCAACAATGTAATAGAATGCACTTCAGACTGAGCGCGTCAATTTTGCGACGGGAACAAAGGAAAACTGCCGCAGAAATGTTTATTAAACATTTCCCCCAGAGCGTTTTATCACTGCGAAACAAAGACGCGAGAAATTGGAATTGAAACATTATAAAAATATTATACCCCGTTTTGTTTAGTGATCTACAAACTGGCTTTTATACTGGCTTTACCCTTGATCTTGGTATTTATTATTCAGGAAAATCTGAGAATCTAATTCGTAGTAGCCGGGAAAAACACCTATTTCCATACGTTAAACACATTCAAGGTCGCGCACACAGCGGCGCACGGGTCGGGAGGAAATCACGTGGTATTCGGGGGCTTCTTTGTTCCAGCAAAAGAGGTATAATATCAAAAGGAAAAAATTTCATAATGTGAAATAACTGATTGTGAAATTGCGTTCTACAATCCAGCATTTACGCAACAAGTTAACAATTCAACAAAAGTTTTTCTCGTGAATTTTGTGGGTAGAATTTAATATACGACAATATTTTCTCTACACAAGTACGATGATGTAACCTGTAAAATAAGGAGGCTTCTCTTCTGATACGATTGTCTATTTACCGGATCAGCCTATGCCTCTATGTACAAAATTTCAAACTCAGGGAAAATGTAGCATTTTTACACACGTACCTACAGAACTTCGAGATAAAGTGATTTCGATGTGGTACATTTACGACGGTTTTCTCACGCAGTTGGCGTTTAGTGATTTATATGTATAATATAACATGAAAACAGTGAAGGAAACTTGCGTAAAATTAATCAACCACAACACTCCAGAAGGTGATCCTTGAAGACTGTAAGTACTACCCACTTTACTCCATTAAGGTATTTGAAAAATGTTACAATTTCTTGAAACGCGGTAATGATAAAACAACGCGGATCATCGAAGCAGACCCATGTATCAGTGGCGCAACAAAACGCATAAAAATTCAAAGCGTACACGCGTCCGCTGAGGAAACATAAATTTTAATCTGGAATCACCAAGTACCGGGCAAGGGGCATTAACACAAGTCCAACTTGCAATACGACAGTCGACAAAAACATAACACTCTATCAAAAGATCTCAAAGTAAAAGATACGAATCATACGGAATGTTTGGCCCTTTTTCATGTTACGTATACGATTTGTGGATAGATACGAGGAAACGCGGTGAGATCGGGGGGTAATGTTAGCGGGACAGTAGGTACTATAAGTTGGTTTGGTAGTGTCCGGCTCAACAATGCTCAATAAAATACGAGGTAGGAATTCGAAGACTTTTAAAGCATTATTGTAATGGGTAAAATTAAATCAATCGACAACCAAAATGGCATGCCACACGTTCGATCACCATCGAATGATAAACGGGAATAAATTTTTTACCCGCCGAGTTTAACATAACAGCATGTTTTTTAAAGCAGAAAATGTCTTGGCATTCTTTATTAATTAGAGTTGTCCATACATTGCTACAGGCTAGATTTAATGAAATCCTTAACTTTACCAAATACGTAGATGCCCCAGTAGTACCTGTGTAGGTACGTAACTTATTGTGCGGAGGAAATCGGCATTGAGTCTGACAAGATCGATGTCCGATATTGACAAGCACTTACTACTAGATAGAGTTACAGCGGTAACAACATTAACAATAACAAAAGTGTTTTACACCTAGTGACAATCAAAGTGTACCTACATAAGTTCATAACATATGTTGTTTTTACTGGATAAGATTGACGACCGCTTACACCAACCAAACTGAGCGACAACTAAGTTAACGTTTGGCTCAAACATACAATTTGTCGACTACGCGCTTAGCGTAATGTTCATAGAATAATCGCTAAGCATTGAACTGTAAAAGAGATTTAGTTAGAGAGTAGTTTTTTCATCATAGCTTCATACACATTTTAACGATAAAAAATGTAACCGTGACTGCTTTTTCTAGTGTGCATTGACATGGAGAGAACTTTTATTAAATGATAACAAATTTAAGAAGGTAGAATCTTAGAACAACGACGATGTCCACAGAGAAACCTTTACATTTCAAGTTTCGTAACATGCCTAAGAATGCCTTTGCTGTTAAGTTGCATTATTGTTAAACCTAAGACCAGCTTTATTGTACTTTTAGATGAAGCATTGCGTTTATCTTTATGGACTCGCTGCATTGCCATTTTCTAAGGGTAATTCGACCAATTTAGAATCGTTCGCAAGTTCGTTAACCGTGGAAACTCGATTTGAAAAGGAGTTAATGCCCTCAAATCAACGGGCAGCACTTAGCAGATGACAAAAAAGGGTCCTGGAGGAATTAATTATAAAATGTCACAGCAAAATAGGTAAGTTGTCGTACGCATCATTATTGTGAAAAGGAAATTGAAAAATAAGGCCTGAATAGTGGGTTGTTTTAAAGGTCACACACCCTAGTAATAATCAACCCTCATAATAGGAGTAAGAGAATAGACCTAGTACACGTTTCTCTCCCGGGGAGGGGAAAAACACAGTCCATACAGTCTGATTGTGGAAGGTCTATCATTATCAACACATGTCGCTTTTATTTCGACAAGGGAGGCGGACCATAGCAAAAAAAACCAATAATGATGTTTAACAGGGATTATAAGAGTTTAATCCCTGACAACAAGGAAACCACAAGACAATGTGGATGCCATCTTAACAGGAAAGGGTATCTCTCTATTTTCTATAGCAAAGTTAAAATATCTTGTAAGATCCGATGATCTCGAAGGGTTCTAAAGATTTTTGTACTTGAAGGTATGAATTTTGTCAAGTAGGTTAACAGACTCAATATTTTTATGAAACTATTTGGTGGGGCAATCCGAAGTTCTCATAAAAAATGTTTTTATTGAGCTCTAATAATATACTCGTAAATACTCAGTGCACTGTATTAATTATCAGTCCCGTACCTATCACAAAAAAGCATGTAGCCGCCACCGCTTATCGGGTGTATCATTAGTACCTAATTACATAGTAAGTACTATTTAGGCCCAAGGTGAGACTTAAAGATAACGAGCCGTTTTCTGTGAAAGTGGGTGTCTGAAAAAAAGTGTCGACAGCATCCACTTACATAGAATCACACTCAATTAATTAGCGTGCAATCGAATCAGTTGTCGGAGCGAAGGTACAAAAGCGGACGGTCGCACCGGGCTAGTAGCAAGTAGCCGGTACCGACGTGCAACGTGGGAATAAGTAAAACGAGAGCAACGCTACTTCACTACTACAGTCAGTACAACTTAGTGCAGCGAGCAGTGCCACTTATTGGGAGACAAATTCGCGTGAAACCGACCTGCCGCAATAACCGTGACGCGGCGTTGTCGGATGGCGTCCGCCGGTACTAAGAATTGAATTCTTTAGAAGTGCAAACACATGGATATAATTAGGTACAAAAAAAGAGTTTTTGAGGAAGTATTAACAATTCGTCATTTTAATTTCAATATGTGAACCTTCTACGATTAATAATAATAATAATAATAATAGTTGGATGATTTGTATAGCGCCGTATTTGTGAAAAATCATCTCAAGGGCGCTGTACAAATATTTCTTAACTAATTATGTACAAACAGATACAGAGAAACATACTTACCTGGCAGGTCGCTTCAGATGAACACAGTTTTAGAAAAATTTATTTATAGAGATACAAATCATTCAACTATTATTATTATTATTATTAATAGTTTTACATGGTTATTTGTTTCTCCTTTTCTATTGATGTTACGTTTATTAGATGATTGGTGGCACAAGAAGAGGTGGTATTTATTGAATTATTGGTATTAATTTTTAGGACTGGAAAGTATTCATAAAATGAATTTTAGGACTCGAGGATATCTATAAAATTACCTTAAAAAGCGTAAGAAGCTTTTAATAAATATTAACGTTTTTTAAAAATTTATTTTACACTTTGGTTAATTACAGTGTTGCGGGCTGTGGACGCATTTGAGCACCGATGCGTGAATTTTTAATTTAATTTAATTATTTTATTTTTTTAAATTTTTTTATTGACTTTAGGTAAGTACCAACCGGCTAGCCTACATAAATACCCAGCTACTTAGCAGTATCAACGGAAAATGCATGGGCGAGTGTTTTTTCTTTGTTAAAATTTGCATACCATTACATACAAGTTCGAGTCTTGTTTAGCAAGATAAGAGGAGATACTTTCAGTTGTGTGTCAATTTGTGATGGACATCTTCACACTTTTGAATTGCGTGGCATATTTTATTTATTAGGTATGTTATTGTTATTACGGACAGAACTTAAATAATTAATTTAAAAAAACAGTTTGAAAGAAAATCGACGCCCACCTTGACTTTAAGTGTCGGGAAGGTGCTATTTGAACTCCCTTCATAATAGCTTGTAGGTATTTGGTTCGTTATTTCATTGTATTGAGATAATTTGCAATTCCACGACGAGAAATACCCTTTAGTTTCCGCTGTACAAATAAAGCATTTCAAAATATTAAAGATAGTGCAGGTTGTCGATTAGATTGAGGCGCAGATGGAGCTGTCAATAAACGAGTGGCTGGCAGAATAGTAATTCTGTAGAACAAGGTGCACATTATAATAATCGCGTTTTTAATAAGCGGAGGAGGGTTCGATAATGGTGACACTGTAATACAATCATAATACAAAAAGATGTATAAAAGCATGCCGCTAATAACTCCGTTATAACCTCCCCTTCTTTCTCATAAGCGATACATGACAGGGAAACATAGGTGCCACAGGAGCTCTCGGTGGCAGGCGACTTTTTAACATCCGTGAAATACGCAAATTACGTTTTAATTTGGTCAAAGAGGGTTTAATGAGCAGCCATTACTGCGAATTAATAACTTCGATTCTATTTATCAATTATATAAGCTTTCTAATTACGCCCAATAAAGACGACCCGCCCACCGAGACTCGGGCAAAGCGGTTCCCAGTCAGAGATAATGTGACTCTGCAGCTGAGAGCTCCGTTGGAAACTCTCTTTCTGTTCCATGTATGGTTTTTGAGAAAGAGGGGGAGGCTATAACAGAGCTATCAGCGGTATGTCTGTATTGATGGTCTCGTGCTCGCACCACATTTGCATACAGCGGGCCGCAGTGCAGGAAGTCCGCCGAGGAAATTGCCGCTCCAACTCAACAAGTACCTAACACCGCTAACAACGTCGCACACCTACCTGTGTTTTACAATCAGGTGTGTACACTGTGTTATTTACATTCAGTCAAATATCATTTTTATATGATGCGTTTAACTGGAAAACTGATAAATGAAAAAAGGTAGCCTATAAAGATAAGTTCGCAACAAAGAAACTGTGCGAGTAAAGGGGAGGTAGAATAAGGAACTCCAGTGAAAAATATATATTCGTATAGATCAGCAAATGCCGATTCTGAATATATAACTTTCATTGTATATAATTATACGTAGATTTTATAAATCGTTATATAAAAGTGAATTAAAAACCGTACCATCAAAACACCATGTTCTGTTGGTACCACTGCTTCTGACATCACACATGCAGTTTTCGAGCCCAATTTATAACTAGATAAGGTTTTTTTCCGCTTTTTATAATCTATGGCTTATAATTTCGCTGTTTGCAGTGTTCATTTTGCTCGTAAAATAATTATGTTTGTTTATTGCGACTACTTGAGGGTTTTTGCTCGAAAATTCATAACAATTTTAACGAATTTGTCTACTTAATAATCTATACCGCTTGCACAAAACAACAACGTCATTGGCACTTTGGTGATTATTTCTTCAGTTATTCTGGAAGTGGAGGATTTCTAATGACCTCAAACCTATTGTTTCTTACAATGTATAATATATTTATTTTTATTTCAAGCCATTGAAGTTACACCAATATTTCAAACCTATTCAATTTATCCAACACATTCTGTTAATATCTGTCTACTGCTGTCACGGATTGTTGAAGTCCGCAGATGCGCAATGCGCATGCACCGAAAAATGAAAGAGGCTATTAACGCAAGCAATTCTGACTTTAAGCTAGTTCTTAAAAAGTGAGCTATGGACTTTCTTTGAACGCTGATAAATTGTTAATTAGTTGCGGATATGAATGTATTTTTACACTTTGGTACAATTCACCTACATTAGCAACGAGACGCTGATATTCTACAATGTTTCCTTCAATTAAAAGCAGTTAAAATTGAGTATAAAGTTCTCGAAGTTTTGTATTAAATTCATACAATATCGATTACTGCCTATTGAACCGCTAATCTGTGATTGACTGGCTCGTGTGACGTCACACCCAACAAGCCATAGTTTTCTTGCATTTTGGTGGTCTTTAAAAAATAGAAACTTTAACAATTATTTTAACCATGAAAACGAACTTAAAATTTTTTTTTTTAAAAAACAGAAAATTAAGTTAGGATGTCAACATTAATAAAAAAAAATTAAAAAATGGACTGGAGTTCCTTATTTACAATGCAGGGACGTATCTGTTCATAAAGACTGTTTCTGTACAAATCTTAAACACAACTTCACGAAAAATATTCCTTTATGGAAATTTATTATTATTATTTTTAAATGTATTTATAGTTTTTTTTACCTCAAGGTTGATGAAGAGCTTTGTAATCCCTATCTACGGAAGTTCGCCTCTTGTACCAAGGCACTACTAAAATAATGAGATATCGTAAAATATTCCAATGGTAGAAACTCCAAACAGTAAAACGTCTTAATTAACCAATCATTGCGCCATTTCTCAGCTTTATGTAGTATATTTATGCAGTTATTTATATTTTATTTCTACTTTATGCAGTCTTGACAGTCCTTGCATCATTAAATTGATACTTGTTCTCAAACATAGGGGCAAATAATTTTAAGAGATTCTTGCTTGTGCAGTGGTGCACACAGATAGTGGTTCAAATTGGTTCGAAATAGTTTGGGACACCCTCCTGCAGTTCGCCTTTACCCCGCAAAAGTCCCACTATAGAGTACACCACAAGCGCACTTAAAGTGAAATAACACAAAACTGCACTATATAAATGCGTTGTTATTATTACTACGCTAGCAAGAATCTCTTTAAAATGATTCTACCGTACTTTACTTTTATTTTGATTATTGACATGAACCGGCAGAAGTATTCGATTCACTTGATCGTATCAAGTGTTGCTGAAATGTCCTCGACCTTTTCTTGCATTCACTTGCGCCTAATAGATTCTCGTTTTTCTACATCCTACAAATCACAGCAAATAAATGTAGTTGTAATCTATAAAACGAAAAGTAAAATTATTATGTGCCATAATAATTTTACTTTTCCACTTTATTTTGATAAAAAAATATTTCAAGTTTATAAGGAAGAATATATCAAAACGGATTTCAAAACGTTGATTTTAAAACTGATTCGCGGATGGTTCGAAAATTCGGCTGTCATGGAGAAAATTCATTTCTATGTTCCCGATGGTTATCTTCGTCACCGACAGCATAGACTGTTTTATCTCCCGGCCTGCAGGACCAACTTGCCAATGGTCATGCCGGTGGGGAGGGCAATCTTGCTGTTAAATAGAATCACTTCGGATATCGACATATTTAGCATCAATGAAGCTGCATTTAAACGTAAATCTTTGTTGCTACTTGTATAATGCCAGTATGCCTTGTATACAATTTACTGAGATTATGTATGGCTAACTTATTTTTTGTTTTAATTTTTATTATTTTTTATAAGTAATTATTTTGGATGTTGTACATCCTGAATCATCTTTAAAAATGCTTTAAAATGTAAATTTTGTACATTTTTTAAAAAGAATAAAGAGTTAGCGACGTATTTCTTATTCGAGTCGAACAAGAGAAACAACGATCGAAATGTTAATGTAGAGTTCGTAGTTGTACGTCTGTAGGCATTCATAGTTCATTTTCCTGCGGAAATTGCATCACACGTAGCTTGCAAAACGCACACGGACTCGTAAGGGCTTGGCTTTATCGTATCTCCACATCGGAATCACGTCATGCTGTGCAGTAAACATTTGAAAGACAATCGCATATTTGAACGAACCATCTGTAAGGAAACGATGTGGATGAAATAATGACATGAGATATAAAACGGCATGATGCGGTTTTTTCTTTAACAGAAGTTCATTTTTACCGTCGCATTCTTCTGCTTCGTATGGTCAAGGCGGGATGATGAGGTTATTCAGCCGTCGACGGCATCGGGAATCACTTGGTCCAGCACAGATGTGCCTCCGATAAACTGATGAAGGGACATTCTTCTACGGTGTTCTGTTGTTTGAATATGTCCACATTCATACAATTCAGAATATTTTAAGTCCCATCACAACGGCTGTGAGTGCACCGGAAGCGGTTTTGTGAAGTCTACGTCTTCCGACGGAGAAAGAACCCGGTAGTTTAATAATTGGGTCCACAACTAGGTGCTTGTTTATCAAGTCCGAAGTCTGTCACTGAGTTCGTCATGCCTCTTCAGGGTAGCATTAAAATGTCGCTAAGAATTTTGGTAATCCTAGATTTAAAGTTTTACTTCAGGATGTCAAGACAAAAATGATACCTACACCTACACCCGTTCAAAAAAACATTAATATTTCAAATAAATACCAACTCTTATCTCGCCAATAACCTTCAAATAAATATAATATCAATGACAAATAGGATTTAAACAGTAACTGCAAAATCATGCAATGTGCAGTGTTTTCTAATATTGTGTCCCGTGCGTGCAAAATCATATCTTCTCAAGCTAAAACTTTATAATTTAACGTGTTAATCGGGAATGACCTGCCAGGAAAGTATGTTTCTGTATCTGTTTGTACATAATAAGATAAGCCCTAACAAGTAATATTTTTACAGCGCCCTTGAGGTGATTTTTCACAAAAACGGTGCTATAAAAATCATCTAATTATTATTATTATTACTATATAGAAAAAAGGAGACACAGGAACTGAAAACAAAGGAATAAAACATGTAAGAATAAATAGTGAAGCGTAGATTAATTATAACAATAAAAAAAAAATGATGTAAGTTTTATAAAATCTGTACAGCATTTTTGTATGGAATTTATAGATCAACATACCTATTTTCAACCTATACCGTAGCGTTATTTTCAAGGTGGCTTGGAAATTGCCCCCATTAAACTTTTTTTTAAAAGAAAGATTCGTTTGATTTATATTTTTCAAGTATTCATAAGAAAAGAAGGCGTTGGAATTCGGGCAAGTTATAAGTTCTGTACAGGCGCGCTGGCTTATGGGCGTATCAGAATTTCTCGTAGAATTTCCCCTATGCAGAAGGGAACCATAAAAAACTGAACAAATAGAAGAGCCTGGAGAGTGTTCCCATATTATAATCAATTTTTTTATTTGTTTGTGGAGTTTTTTTTTGCCACCATGTGGCGGCTATAGCGTGGGTCGTACAGGTCGTTGCCTGTGACCCGGTAATGACCCGCTCCGGCCCTGCGAGGTCAGCGCGGCGGGAGCAGGGGGAGGAACGAGGCAGATAACCGGTAACCAGGTTACTGCCAGCGGAGCAGGTGCAATAGCAAGAAGTCAATGTAACGCACCGCACTGCTCAAGATGCAACAGGCTGAATAGGTTAAGGTGAATCGTGTGATTGGTTGGACAATGTTAAGTTAGCTTTCATTCATTCACTCATCGAGGATCTTTTATGTGTATTGTCATGCGGGTAGTTATTAACATGTAGATATCATGCGAGTAGTTTCCCAGATCAATGCAAGTTCCCATTCCCTCGTTTATTTGTTAGGATTGCAAAGATAAGAATGCAGTAATTTTCAATTGACGATAGGTATATTCTGAATGTACGTACAATTTAATTAATTATAGTAGAAAGGGATATAAACGGAAGAATTGATACTGATAAGATAAAATAAAATAAATAACATAAAATAAAATAAACAAAAACAAACAAAAACAAACAAAAAACAACAAAAATAATAAAATCACTTCTGGGAATAATCTAAACGTACGAGTAAGCATTATTTTGTAAAAACAGTGTCTAGTCAAACAAAGCTGTACCTGTAATAATTAAACGCTCATAAATCAGCTGACTGAAAGTCACTTCATGACGGGACGCAAGGGCATACCATCTGAATTGAAAGGGCTATAGCTATGTTTAGTTACCAGGTCTGAAGTCAAGTTGGTACCTACGTCTAACTTTCCTGTTACCCTCTAATTCCTTCAGTCCTACAGCATTTCCGAAATCGAGAAAGTCATAGTACCATTGTCGCCAAACAGTTGGGACCCCCCTTGAGCGGTAACAAAAAAAACGGAATATGAGATAAAATGCAAAATGAAATAATATGGATTTTGAACGGTAGACATTTATTAAATGTCTGAATAAACAACCTGACGAATGCGAAGACGCATAAGCATAATTCTGAAAGAAATTTGCAGTAAATCAGCCGGACAAAGAAAGTCAACACGTTTAATAAATTCGCGAGGCGAACAAACAACAGCTTTGCAACGAACGTTATTGAAACATCGGGCACAAAGGCAAAGGTGACGACAACATAATTATTTGTTTATTTGCATGGCGGCGAAAAAACAATAAGCGGCAAAGGCGTATTCAAGAGAAGTTTTGTGGAGGTTCGCTTACGCGCGGTAATTTCACGGTTTCACGGCAGACCGTCACGTTGTGCGACACTGGATCACTGGTTCACTGAACGGTTGGTGGCGGTGCGTGGTGATGAGGGCATGTGCGAATTGCGAATGTCTACACAAACTCTTATTATTATTGTTATTGTTATTAAGAGGAACGGCTGCGCCCCTTGTTTCATACATAACTTAATTTTGTATTTGAGGCCAAAATACCCATCCAAACTGAATGATGTATTTTTTTTAATTAAAGGTTTAGTAAATATCTAGTATGCATGAGAAGCATTTTATTTCTTTTATTTTTAAATTGTGAGGTATAAGGCCATGAAAAAAAAATATTTTTCATAATTTTAGAGGCAACTTAGAAAATTATTTGCGGGATTACCGTATTTAAATAAAAATTATCATATTTGCTATGTAAATAAAAATACAAAAATAAAACATTAAAAATAAATTTTCGGGTAGAGATTTTAAATTATTTACGACAAATTCGTGTTCCAAGTAATTTGGTAGTTTTTAATTTAATTTATGCGTATTTTAATGTTTTTTTTTTTTTTTTAATTTTAATTTTATATTTTCAAAGTAGACGGGGTAAAACCGTATTTTTTTTAAATCATCTTTAGCCTCCAAATAATTGTTAAAGGTGCCTCAAAATCGCGAAAAATCAATTCCATTAATGGCCCATATTTCATAATGTAAAACAAAAATAAATAAATGAATTCTAATCCGTACTAGATATTTACTATACTTTTTGATGAAAAAAAAGATCATTAGGTTTGGATGAGTATTTTGGCCTCAAATCCAAAATTAAGTTTTGTATGAAACAGGCGGCGCAGCCGTTCCTCTTAAGACCGAAGAGGTTAGTTATGCCGACAACTAACAATGTAAAATATATCTTTGTGTTCTGGCAGGTGTATGAAAGTCGTCAACCTAGTGAAGAATCGTTAACCCACAAAGACAATGATTGAAGAGTATTTTATGTTCAAAATAAAACACGTGGGTATTTAAAAAAATATATAATGATAGAATCGATTTTCCATACTTCTAAAATATGACATTCATTAATAAACACAGAAAGACTATATTGGTAAAGTTTAATTTCACTACCTCATCGTTAATAATTAACTAGGAAAAAAACAATCTTATAAGATTGTAGGTACAATAACATATCCCCATATATCGTATTAAGGGATGTTAAGTCTCCACTCCGTTGTTAAATAATATTGTATATAATTACGCAGGTACCTGCTTTAAAGCGAAGGTTACACAAGGTCTTACAGTAAAAAAAGTATAAGTTTAAAAATAAATTATGCTTAAGCCTTCAAAAATAACTAAAGTGAACGGAGACTATCTGCCCAACTACCCCGTACTGGAGTGTAGCAAAAAGTGCAGAGCGCTAAATTGCCGAGTGTCCGCCATTCAAATTAAGCGACGTCCGGTGCTCGTGACGTCGGGCGCGTGCCGAGCGCGATCCGTAGCACCGCTGATGATATTATTACTGCACACGGCTGGCCACAACAGGTAGGCCTGATCAACTACCTGAATGGATAATAATAATAAAGGCCGCCGCACCTTGCGCAATACGCATCCGCCAGCTTCGGACACCCCCGGGGAGACAAAAGCCGGCGGATCGAACGCACGGTGACGGACGCAGGACAGGTGCGCGCCTCGGCCAACTGTCGCGCCGCAGCCGCAGCCGAGAGCCGAAAGCCGCTCGAGTGACCGATCGCGTACCCAGTGGAAGCAAACCCAAACCATTCCGGGACTACTATTGTATACATCTTGAGCTGGTTCTGAGCAATAAGAAAAGAAAAACAAAGACATAACAGAGGAATCTCACTTCCTTCACAGCCAACAACTTATCTTCAATGTATCTTTATGCTGGAAGTTATTGAGATGCATTTTATATACATGTAGGTATGTAATTGACTTGAGAAAATAACATTAAAATCTGATCCCCGTGGACTTTTATCTGATCTGTGAATAAGATCGATTCTCTTCGAATCCGAAATCAAAACATTGTTTTACGGGTGGGTATATGGTTGACACTGGTGAGATTTAATGAGAAAAAAAAATCAGAGTAGAAGATAATTTTAGTATCGACCGCCATCCAGAATCGGAATAGTGCTTGAAAATACTATAGCTATGTTAAGTGACCATATTTAGATAGCCAGGCGGCACCTTTCTCTCCCATGTTTCTTCAATTTCACAATGTTACTTTAATTGGGGATGACATGGTCCCCTTGGCTTTGGGTAGTTGGGACTCGTGCGGTGAATAAACCGCGCAGAGAGTGACACATCTCATATCAAAGGTTTCCACCTCGCCATGACATTTAAACACTGGACCGTCATTTCATGCTCAACCCAACCGTTGTCTTCATTGTAAATTTAAATGATAAATTAAATTGAACGTTTATTGCTTTTGTATGTTATTTTATTGTTTGAGTAACGACTTTACAAGCAGGTTTCATTTAAAGGTTTCAGGACAAGACAACTAAAACACCAATTACCGAGGTATTTTTGACGAAGTATTAGAGCCGGGTATTATTTGTATGTTTTCTAAAACTATGCGCGGGTTCAATAGATTCGTCCAGACTCCCAGAGACATGCGACGCATGGGCTAGACAAGTGGGACCAAGTATCAAGCAACAGTCGAAGACTAATCTAAAGATCAGAATATACGAAACTACAAACACTGTAGACGAAAAGGAGCATGACTCATAATAATAGTTCATAAATAATGTAACGCTCGTTCTGCGTTCGCTAACATGGAAATATGATTGCGTTATTCAAATAATACTTACAAGTAAAACCAAGGAAAATGCTGAAATATTACCTATCCTAAGGCTGGGGCAAAACCTCCGGCGTGGATACAGATAAAATGGAAAACTAACTGGACCGGTGGGTTGTTTTATAACCGTGGATCTTTTACACTCTCCGTGTATCCCTTAATTCACAGAGTTGATGGAAAATGACAAATTTAATAATTATCTAATCCTAAAACTGTCAATTTATGGTGGAATTTCATTTTCATGTGATTTTTTTATTAAAAAAACCTTTGTAAGTATCTTCCACTTGTTTATTTCAATGTTAGAAAATAATAATAATGTATAATGTATAATAAATTGTAAAAAAATATTACAGTAAATATTATACCAAATATTACAATAAATAATAATGAAATATAATACATAAAGTACAATTAATTATAAAACAATATTAATGTACAATATCAAAGAGAGCAGTGGGACTAACTCCTGACATATTTAGATATATATATACCATAGATTTAGTTTTAATTGTACCAGTCTGAAGATGCCCGTGATAGGGTGAAACCGGTCCGGTCTGAAATAAACAAGTGAAAGATAGTTACAAAGGTTTCTGAAGCAAAAAAAATTATATTAATAATTATCTGATTTGTTTTGAGAAAAATGGTGAGGACGTCTTATAGTGCATGGTGGATTATTACAAATAACCTTTTCCAAAAATACTGCAATGTTTCCAAATTGGAAAGCCCTTATTCGGACACTACACAAGAGATCCACAGAGGAGGACACTATGGAGTATGTAGAGTTTATTGAAATATAGTAATACAGTTTCACACAAAACATGTTAAAATACAAGCAAAATATACCAAATACTTAATTTATTATCGTATGCTTACATTACCTACCTGACCTGGGTGAGACCTGTTTTGAGGTAGGTGATAGGTAAATGAAAATGATTTAAACGTATTAATATTGTATTGCATTTGTACTAATTGTAATGTATTGTAAACTATATTTGAATTATTTTTTTCGCTATCATTAAGTTTACCTAACTAACTAACTAACTAACCATCACGCCGTTTCCCCGCAGGGGTAGGCAGAGAGGACGGACCGCCAAACAACTCGATCTTGGCATACACTTCTTGCTTCATTCACTTTCATACAATTTTATATAATACAATTAATATAATACAAAATTAAGTTTACCAGTATATATATTTCAAATACTTTTCTGAACCCATCTGTAATATAGCATTATCGTACAGAAATTGTACTATCTATGAATAACTAATACTTACGTGATATTGACAAATTTAATATTGTTTAAGGCCATCCACCGGCTAAAATTCCAACGAAATCACGCGCTCCTTATGCAGGTGGCGACAAGGTTGAAAGTCCCGCTTAACATCGGCCGCATGTTTCGATTTACGGAAAAAAAACCATCAACAAAATGCTTTTTTTATTCTATTCTGTAAAGCTCAGACATAATTATTGAAATGTTTTAGGGTCATATTCTAAAAAACTTAATTTACCACAATGAACAATACGACAATATCGGAAAAGGGGTTCGTAAGTAGGAGAGTTTGCTCTTTAAACATTTTTTTAATGTCTGATACTTTATTTTTACCAGGCTTATAAAAAGACACAACAAAAAAATTAACGGTTATACGAAAGGTCAAGGTATGTTCTACTTGCAGTATTTAATTAAATCGTCTACGATATTTCTATGCCATCAAATTATCGAACCGAAAACACATGATTTTGCATTACTTCCCATTGCATCGCCTTAACGTTGATTTGGTTGATTTGGTTGATTTGGTGGATTTGGTGGATTTTGTCGAACATATTAAACATTTTATTTTTTTTTAAGTCTATTCTTAAACCTAGTATCTCTTTCAGTATACCTATTTTCATGTAATTTATTTACGTTTTATGTATTTTGTTGTATGAAAATTATTTGTAATTTTCGTAGTAAGTAAAAAGATGCACTTTATGTAAAAGCCCCTCGACTTTAAAATAATAACCATTAACAGGTTTTATAACTAAATAATACTAAATGTGTTTCTTACAAATTACGACTAAAAATAATACCTGATAGAGCTCTGTGGCTTTGTGTTCGTTCTGTTGTGTAGAGCTTTTTCTGACTGAAATTTCTAGATTAACGAAACTATTCATCTTGAGCTATGCATAAACCCTGGAAAAATTAATGAAATTCTCAAAAAATAAAACAAGACGCCATATTGTTTGTTTCATCTTATTTAATCAAAATCTCGTGCGAAACTGGGCAGTGAACATGAAACTTAGATATTATAAGCAAATATCGACGAATACCAATAAAACGGAATTTATAATGACTTCATCATTTTCTCTAAGGCACATCTGCGCTGAACCAAATGACTTCCGATGCCGTTGACTGGTTGAATAACCTCAGCATCCCCCTGTGACGTCCACCAACTCTCCCCTACCATAAGAAGAACATATTTATTGGGTTTCAACTTCATATGCGATGAAATAAAATGTGTTCTTGAGTCCCAACTGCCGGAGCCAGTGAGACTATGGCATTCCCAATTTGGGGTATTTTGTGAGGCCGGATAAATACACAAAGGTGGGAAGAAGGTGTGAATGAGGAGGGTTTGAGAGTACCTGGTTATTCAAATCTGATCACTAAACACGGCTAATTCAAATTCAAGCAACGTATTGATTCTGAATGATGGTCTTACACCGGAGCTATACTGAGAGTATCTGCCAGTGTATTAAAGTCCTCGCCTCCCAGCTTCCAAGAGCCAAGACGCGTTGTGACGGCATAGACAGCTCGCACATAACTCGCAGCGGACCAGTCAGCAGCCAGCCAGCAAAACCGGTCTCTGGTAGTAATGGCACGGCGTTCAATGAATACTAACATCATCAGATCTAGTCTCTAGTCCTAGTCATCTCGCGGGCGAGAGTAGGGTCATGCATCACCGGAGAATATTCCATCACAAAGGTGGCTGGGTTGAAGCGTATTCATTGTGTTAATCTAATCTCACGTTGTGATACAGGGGGATATAAAAAACGCACATAGCAATCTGTAAAATTAGAGTTTGGAAAATGAAGAGCTATAAAACATTATTTTATGGTCAGAATAAATACTGCATTGCGACGATAAAACCGTAGGTGAGCCTACGTTTAATTTTGTGTACCTAGGGAATTTTTAAATTTCTCTGAAATGTTGATGTTTTTAATGTGCGTTAATAAATTATATGTACCCATTTAAAGCATCAATAAATAATATAAAAACACATTATAATTTCTTCAAACGATTGGTATTCACTTTGTGGCGTCATTATTAATAAATTAATTTAAAAATATACTTACTATTCACCACTTTAGAAACATACATTGATATCTACGTGTTTCGAAAGTGATGCTTTCATCGTCAGGAATATATGAATACATTATTATTATCAGTATTAATATATTCCTGACGATGAAAGCATCGCTTTCGAAACATGTAGATATGAATGTATATTTATAAAGTGGTGAATACTAAATATCTATATTTTTTAATTCATTTATTAAAAACACATTGATCGAAAACAACATTTTATAAAAAAAATAACATAGAACGGTCAGTGGCTGAGTTGCATCGCGCCTGGGCCCCGCCCCACGCAGACGACATGAGTTCAATTCCTCCATCACAAAGCAAGCAACATCTTCCGCTTATCGTGATGGTAGCGGGAGATTTTCAAATATTGTCAAGCAATTCGTAAACCGGGAATGTTTGTCTTTCCCCAAAAAAATTTACATATATACCCAATATATAAATTTAGAGGTATATATATGTATTGTTAGTTAAAATTTTATAATAACTACTATTATTCTAGTATGTATGTATGTATGTTTCATGAATGTTGTATAGGAAAATTCTAGAGTTCTCCAGCGATTTGGTTCAAAATCGGTATAGGGGAGATTAGGGGACAGCTGAATTCGAATCTTTTGCCAAAGTTGTTAGTAACTTTTTTAAGTGGTTACCGTTTTACAGAATAGAAAAAGATTACCTGACCAAATTTTATCTGAAAACCTGACTTGACAATGCCATATTTTAGGTAGGTACCTGGTTAAATTTTTGGTTTATAATATTTATATACCTACTGAATACGAACAGTTGAAACGTTTGTACGGTATTCACTTAAAACATCTGCATTAGCGACGCCACCAACTGCAAAGTTAACCATGTCAATCTGTAGGTACCCTACTCCCCTAGGTATCGGACATATTGAAAGTGAATAAATTAGCCCTCCGGCTAAAAAGGTTGTACATCACCGCATTACAGAGTCAGAGAAAACGTGGGAATTAAAAGACTTTAAAGAATATTTGCGGATACAATTCAGCATTCCAGGTGACATCTTTTGGAGCGAACACTGCAAGAGAGACTGGTTTTATGCTAACACTCAAAATGCCTACAACTTATTGTTATTTCTTAACAGAGTTTTACTTCCACTCTACAGTAAATATTATACCCAGTTTACCAGAATTACCTCAAAACTTTACTCCAAACAATCTATAACCCCGAGCAACGCCGGGTTCAGGACAGCTATAGTTGTATTATCAAGTTCGTACATTTTCAACAAAAAACCATAAATGAATGTGTTTTCATTGAAGTGTCTTTATTTATTTGGCGTCTGAGTCTGAAGCTTACGTGCGATAGTGCTAACAAAACCGAAAATAAAACAGTGTTGCCAATAGTGGTTGGAAAAACTAAATAGATACTACACTACTACGGCTCTACTTGCTTGAAATAGATCGGTAGGTGCTAGTTGAGAAAGGGTTGCTGCTTTTTCTACGAAGGTTTAACAAATGAAATGTATGTAAATTATTTGTTGGTACACTTGTGGCACGATGTCTGCAGCCACAAAACATCTATATTTTGAGGGGTAGAATATTGACAATTCATTGTTAGGTACGAAAGCGAAAGTGAGGCACAAATAAATAAGAATCACGCTCCCTAAAACTGCATGCTTACTGACATTCCTCTTAAATTGATTATTTAACCGCTTTAAAAAGAAACACAACATATAATAGGTACACCCTTCATTGGCTCCGGGCGTATCGAATATGTAGAAAAAAAAAAACAGTTTATAAAAAGACCATTTGACAGACAAGTCAATCAACTTGCTTTATTAAATAATACTTTTTTAATTGAATAGACGGCGACCAGAGATTTGAGAAAATATATGAAATTAAGATGAACGAAGATGGTATAAATCTACTGTAAAAGTTTCAAAATTCAATGGGATTGCTATGTACCAATTATAAAAGTAAGGTAAATATAAAAAAAAACCTATATACCTATTTTACCAAGTTTGAGAATTGCTGATCTGAATAAATGAGTTACCGAAATATGATTATATCATAGGTGAAAATTATTATTTTTTTATACGGGAAAGAAATTTTAATACTAGAGTTAAGGAGCACCTAAGGTGTTTAAGTAACAATAATTACAAGCAGATTAAAAACTCGCCGACGCGGATTTTTGCTGCATTGTTGACATTGCATACTTAAAACACACCTAAAGGGCCATAGTACGTTCATCGTGGTACGAATTGAATAACAGACCCTTTTGTGTACTATTTGCGTCTACACGGCGATTAACATAGGACTCTAGAACATTAATACTGTAAGATTCTGAATTTGCCAACCATATTTTGGAAACAAATCATTATTTTGACTTAAATAAAAGTTTAAAAAATTTACATGCAAATAAATACAACTGGTTTACAATTAGATAAATTTGAAAAAGTGTTAATAGTTATATTTATAATATAAATTTTAATAGTAATTACTATTATTTTTTTGCCTTGCCATTTTTTTTTTTCTTTTTTTAATTAATAATAAAAATAATTTCTTTTTTAAATTTCTAATACAATATTTTTTATTTAATATTATGAAATAATATTGCATTTTTTCAATTATTTCTCATTTTTAATTAATTATTTCCCCACTTTCATCACTTATTTTAAAATTTTGTTTATGTTTGTGATTTGTTCTATTTGTTTATTATTTGTCAATATTTCAATATTTGTCTTTATTTACTTTTAATTTTACTATATAAAACAGTGTTTTTTATTAGTACAGGTATTTTTAAATAACTTTTTTTATTTTTTTATGTTCAGAAAATAGATTATTTTATATTACCACGAAACGAAATGGACTACTTGCTATAACACGGCCCAAGCTAGCGTAACAAGTAGGGAACAACTTTATCAATTAATTCCATTAATATAACATTATTTGTGAAACTTACTAATGCCAAAAATATAAGGAACAAAATATCAAAATGGTTATGTTATTTTAGTGGGTATATTCTTTATCCAGAAGAGGGGAGCTTTGCTTCTGAAAAATGTAGATATTTATACATTAAATACGGTGGTTTAAACAAAATAATAGTCTTTTGAAGAAAGAAAAAAAAAGCCAGTTACCAATCAAAAATATTAACTGACTAGACTAGAATGAACTATTTGTAAAAATATAAACTAGCAGGTAACGGAGTAGAGTAAAAAAACAAGACCGGTGTATTATTTTACCGATAACCTTTGCGGAGTTTTATCCCAGGCCGTTTATCATCGGTAAGCACGAATATCGCTATCCAGTATCCACTATACAGTGAGGAATGTGTGATATTACGGCATGAAAAATGTGTGAGATAAACTCGTTAAACTCGTCTCTTTAGTGTTAAATTATAGACTGTTTAACTAAATTCTAGAGAAAGCAAACACATAAAAAATCATTGACAGTATGAATGTTAACTTAATCTCTACTATTTATGGGAACGTAAACCTTACCGCAGGCCGCGACGTAAATAACCAGATGTACAAAATAGGCAAATAACTACTGGTAATTTCGTATTTAAACCCAAGTAGAATTTTTAAGCTTTTTAAGGATATTTAATAATAAAATTCCACAGTCCTAAAATTTAACAAAAAAACACAAATATTTAAAATAAATAGTAAATAAGGATAAAATCATGCAAGGTACAGAATTTTTAATTTTGTGTCCTCTTCGCAAATAAAAAATAGCATCCTTTTCAAGCTTAAAATTTCTAATAAAACTGTGTTTTAATTAACTTAAGTAACCTCACAGCAATGGCGTGCAATCCATTAAGGCTGAAAAGCTGTGACTACCCCAAGAAAAAACTAAACATAAAAATAAATTAACAAAATAATAGAAAAATACGATAGATTTCAGATCAAAATATATTTTTACATTGAATTTGGTAAGGAATTTCTAACAATCAGCGGAAGGTGATAACAAAATGGTCATTTACAAGTAGTCAATGCACAATATCCTGTATTTGTTCGATATATTATCTATGAACCTACTGTAATGTTTTTTGCACCTGTTTATTATAACTAACTTTATATGTAAAAGCTCATTTAGGGCGTATATTATACAATTAATAAATAAATATTCAAAGCGGAAATAGAAAAATTTCACACAGCCTACCTTTGGTCATAGAGCAGTGCGCGCCACTGCCTGTCAGTTTTAGTGTGTTTTCTGTATCTGTTTGTATATATTTAAAAATAGCTTAAGAAGTAATATTTGAATAGCGCGATTGAGGAGATTTTTCACAAAAATAGCGCTATAGAAATTAATTATTATTATTATTAGATTAACGGGCAATAAATAAGTCACATAGATAATTTTTTTTAAAATTTAATGTAAATCAAATTTAATAATGTTATTATTAAGTTCTGCAAGTATTTTTAGTTGTTATTATTGTGACAGCTGTTTCGGCGTTTAAGGCCATTTTCAAACTGTGGTTAATCCACATTGCGACGACTTATTTATATGATTTAATTTACCCCCACTCCTTTAAAAATTTGGATGGATGGGTAATGATTTAATACATAAAAACATTAAAATTGTGAATGTTTAAGTATTTTAAACGAAATATTTAAAAGTGATCGCTAAAAAACAAGGTAACGTGTATAATTCTGCTCTATTGAAATAAATAATAACAATACACATTATCACGTATTTTGCAGATTACAATTGAGACCACTTTATTCTCCGAATGATCCAAGAACATAACCTCAAATGTGAGTCGTGTACAGATACGGCCCAAGCTATAGAAAGTTTGACTCGTTCTACTATACGAATAAAAAAAATCATTACTTATTCTGAATAACAAGCAACGAGATCAGGCTAGATCTGATATTTGGGCTGCTCTAATTCTTCATATATAAGTTACAAATAAGATTTTGAAGGGTTGTTATCAGTAGATGGCAACGGGTTTCAAGCACAGGTAATTTTAAAAACTATAGTGTTTGACGTATAATACGACAAGATCTGAATAGCCAGATTTTTCCCAACCTTCCTTTCTCCTTCCTCTCCCACACTATGGGGATGTTATAGTACCAGAATCAGATTGTGCGACATCACAACAACAAGAAACAGAAGATATTTTCTGCTTTATAAGAGGGTTTGGTTGAAGTTGCATTTTTTTCATCTCTTCAGATCGTCGTGATTTCTGGATTTCGATCTAGCCTACGGGTACATTTGAAATGGATTCACGTGAAAGTGATTCTGTTCCAGTTTATCGAGAACCCGTCACGGTTGCATCTGCACAGCGCAGCGGGCTGTGGTGAACGCTCTTGCGAAAGTGAATCGATCCGTTCTAAGAACATACTGGGAACGGAAACATCATGACTGCCTGCTGCAAGAATTGCGCAAGCATCGTTAGGCAGTGACGCGCAGTCACATCCATTAAATTATTATTTATCGTTAAGTAATATACACAAATAAATACAAATCAATAACAACAACAAAACAATAAGTCAATACTATCATGATTTCAAAACAAAATATAAATTATTATTTTTATAAACAATAATTATTAATCTAAAACACTCATCCAATTTAAGAACTTTAGTTTATCAATTTACAAAATATAAATAATTAGTACCTGTGGTATAAGGTCAGTACACAACCATTCGACGGGATAATTTCAGAGAAATAAATGTGACAAGAGGCAAAATTATTTTTTATTTGAAAAACTGATTCCAGATTACGAAATTCCATGTGTTCTTGTTAACACGAAGATAAAGATGTACAGCTTGACAGGCATTTAACAGGCGGCCAAAAGAGGAACTGACGAACGAAAGGACTATTTTTAAAATTCGTAGATTTTTATCTCCAAAATATCTCTAGTGGCGGCGCCACTGACTGCAAAATTAAGCGTGTTGATTTTTATACCATGCGTACTATATTTTTTAAACTCAATTTTTTAGTTTAAAAAATGCATAGCAAAATTAGTTCGAAGTATCGCCACTATGCTATGGAAAGAAAAAAACAAGTGTTGCAGGAAAGCAGGAAGAAGCTATGACGGACAAAATCAAATTATATTACTGAAAATTATCAATTTTCAGTTTTGCAATACAGTACTTCCGTTGCATATATCAGTATGTTTTTAGTACTTGGTGGCTGTTCAATATAAAAATAAAATAAATTCACTTAGTATAGAACCACTTCATTCGAGTTTTTTTCCAACCGGTTTCGGAATTACTGTTTTTTTAGATATTGAAAGAAAGTCATGCATATAGTAATCCGTTACTATGGACTACACGTCACTGTGTTATGAGAGTGGTGCGGGAGCAGCGCACTGCAATGCAATGGAAGATAAATGCGCATCGTTATTAGTGTTATTGCGAGTGCACATGATATTTAGGACGTGCGAACAAACAAAATGGCACGATGCACTTGGTGTTAGGAAAATCCACTACTTTAACTCGTCGAAGTTTTCGCCATTTTCATCGAAGCTTAAAATGAGTAGCTTTGGCAGCACCTTCTTTTAATCTGTCCTTATTTTGTTCATAAGATAAGTTTGTTACAAGTGATTACTATTTATGAAGATTATCATTTCTGTGGGAACCGATCGTTTTGGGTCAACCGTAGGACCTTTACCAGTTGTTGTTCTGCTCTTTTCCAAATAGAACATAATCATGCAAATTTTCGTTGCTCTCGTTCAAACCGGTTATAATTTCCATGTCCTATGGTTAGATAAAAAGACAAACAAGTCAAGAAATAATATAGCCAGGAATTGGTGATGGGAATAATTGAGTTATCCATTTCGAAATAATTGAAATACATATTCTGTTTCCGAATAACTTAATACCTACTGATTCTTAAAATTCATTCGAAACATAATAAGTATCGGATTCAGACAGCATGATATGCTGAAAAACAAAAAAAGGAAGGTCAACGGCATCGTTCTTTTATTTGTGGAAACAAAATTATGGCTGTCATTTTGCTGTAGAGAAAATATCGTATCCTTATTTTTAAGGAAAACGAATCGTGGTCATCGTTAGCAATATTTCCATTTTTGAAACCGTTGATTTATGGTGGTAGTTTATTGAAGTAGAAAGATTAAGAAACTTTATAATTTTATTCAACTTTTTGTATACGAGTACATGGGTATTTTTAAATGTCTGAAGACATCCAGGGTAAAATTAAGCGTTTGCACATATAATGACGAGATGCAACAAATTCTAAACTTTCTTAGTAATAATTTAGTCGCTTGTGTCTCAAGTAACTGATTCGATTATTTTAGAGTGCCAATTACGGCCATCACTAGCTAGTAGACATAGATCATAAATTCCCATAGAATTCTAACATGGCGAGGCATAGAGATTTGCTGGTCGGTTGGTTGGCTGGTTGGTTGCACAAGCGGTTTTACCTTGGGCCGATGATTGCGTGCTTGCTTGCTGGCTGCAGTGGGAAGTGCATTCTCCACTTACCTCGTGTGATCTAATCATCGCCACCAAGGTTATTCTCCCCGGTGCAACCAGCACGATGCAGGCGAGGACAGCCGGGGACCTATTCACGAATAGACCCCAGCCTGTCGTATGATTTACGGCACGTCGAGGAATTATTGACACTACAATAGGAACCTTGATAATTGCAGTCTCATCGTAAAATAATGAAAACATTACTTAGCTGTAAGGTACGACATTGACAAAAGCCGTCACTAAGGCAGAGTATAAAAGCCACAGGTATACGGTAAGTACAAAGAAATTACAGAAACACGTTTTCAAAAACATTTTGACAAAAATTATTTCATGTTTTTGAGTTACGACTTATGAAAAAGTACCTAACATTTAATTGAAAGGCGAAGGTTTGTGTCACTGTGTACATAATATACCAAAACAATGGCACCTTCGTTTTGTGTAAAATATTGACATAATATATTTTAAAAACATACCCGAAACATACGCACGACGCTTCTTTTAAAAAGTGCAGTTTACCGATCAGCCAAGGGCGTTTGTAAATAGAGTTGTTATTTTTTGGGTACGTGTGTACCCCCCCCCCCGCGTGCTTTAAATCTTAAATGCCCATTTAATTTTATGAACATGAAACAAATAATTTATTTTTTTGTAAATAATACGTATTGTTGATTGTAAGGTTAGCGTGTGGGTGAAATTACTGTAAATGTGTGTTTGTTGTTTTTTATGAACATTCACTAGGAGAACCTGTATCGAGGTGTTCAAGTGTCTATGCAAGAATGATGTGGGTGTCGTTGTATTATTGTTTAAAGTTCAATGTTTTGGAGAGGAAAATTGTATGTTTTTAACTGTGTACCTAGGTACTTGTTATGTTTGATTTGACATTAGTAAGAACCTACGTATTTCATACAATGATTAATCATATTTGAAGGTATTTTTTATTAAATATAATAAACGCTATCATTGACGAGTTTCAGATACGATATATTATAATACAGTAATTCGGGTGTTTACTCTAATAATTTTGAGAACCAGTTATCGCGTGTTATAAATTTGACAAGACACGATACATTCATTATTACAAATATGGCATTACCGGGAAAACGGTGATATCGAATCGGGCATTATCAAAATGCAAACATGCCTATCGGACACTTGCTCCGGCTGCGAGTGCAGGGCACACACCAAACAGCGATAACCACTCAAAGTAAATTATTACAAGTGAAATATGGTGGGTACAGGGTGACTCCTAACATCATGCTTTAATAATAATAATCGGATGATTTTTATAGCGCCGCTTTTGTGAGAAATCACCTCAGGGGCGCTGTACAAATATTACTTCCTATTCTTATATTATTCTAATATTACGTCTATTCTACGAATTTATTATTATTATTTTATTTTTTTTAACATTTATTTTCTCTTTTTGGACAGGCCATCATTACACATTATTTATAGACCATATAAAGAGATGAAGTTAAATTATCAAAACTAAATTTAATGTTAAATTGAAAAAAAAAGAAGCTAACTGTATTTATTCCTTACGATATATTACGAGGCAAGACGCTAATACAAATGATAGAGTGATTGTTTCCATTATATTCAAGAATGTATTTAATATTGCAAGATGCTAATACAAATGATAGAGTGATTGTTTCCATTATATTCAAGAATGTATTTAATATTGCAAGACGCTAATACAAATGATAGAGTGACTGTTTCCATTATATTCAAGAATGTATTTAAGCTAAGACAAAGAATTATTATCCATATTTTTAGGATAAATAACACAGAACACTCTTAAAAGGGTAAATAACACAGAACACTCTTAAAAGGGTGGAGCGGTGGGGGAGGATGGTGGCCGGTGGGATTTATCCAGAGGGCCCTCAAAATCTTCTTTGTCTTGGTTACGCCCCTGGTGGCGTGAGGGGTCGGATTGGTGATTGGTCTGCACGTACGCCAGGCGCTTGTCAGCCGGCTTCACGATCCGGAGGAGCACTTCATCGTGTAGTCCACTGACATCATTGCTCCTGCATTATCGAATTCCCTGCAGTACCAGTTGCTTCTTGGCAAAGAACTCATACCCGTCCTCTACCACCTGATGCACCCGGCAGATCAGGTCAAAGTCGTGCTTGTTGAGGTACTTGGCCACTATCTCAATGACGTAGGTAAAGGCTCGTTCTCGCCCCAGGTGGTGTTCTTGTTGGGGTTCACTTCCCGGTTGTATACAATATTTTTTTACAACCACCGCACTTCACTAGTTCACGTGTTCGACCGCCGCCAGATGTGTTATTACTCTAAGGATGTGACCGATGTCTAATGCGTTAATTCGGAAGAACGAAGCAGATTTCAACTCAAAATATTTGGGTTTTTATTATAAACTTGATTTAAGCTCGAAACGACAGCACTGAAATTATGTAATTTTTATAAATGTAACCCAAAAATTATTGCGGTTATTTTATGCTATTTTTACACCGGGAAAATTAATAACTTCCCGATCCTTCCAAGGTAAATCGGGAGCGACCACAAAACGCAGCCGGCTGCCACGAGGGCGCCTTTGTTATATGTTTCTAAATATAATACAAGGATAAGAATGAAAATAACATCTAGGTGAAAATATTATACGAAAAACCATCGCACACCCCTTCTACATCTTTCGATAGAATTCCACAAATAATAATTAATCAAACGAAACGCATCGGCTTGATATAATTATGGGATCACCATAATAATCAGGTAAGTACATACCTTTCCAGGAGATAAATGCATGTCGATGAAGTAGAGCATTAAAATCCACCAATCGCGAGTCGTTATGAATTTAATCCGGTTTCAATACAAGCACGGACACATACCTGAAACAACAAAAAACAACTGTTAGAAAAAAAAGGACGGAAAAAAGATTTTGTAACTGGTGTATTATTATTATTAGTAGGGTGGCTTAATTAGTATTATTATTGTTAATTAAAGAATAAGCCCATTTAAAAAATAATATATTAATGGCTTCAATTACATATCAGTGATTGTCTACTTATTACCAGAAAACCAGCTTAATGTATAAAAAGGTACTACAAAACAGTCTTCCCACGTGAAAAAAAATCTTTTGCGACCAGGTTTGAAAAAAAGTTATATTTATGGATCGCACAACAGAAAATTAAATCTAAAATAAGCATGTTATATATAAAATGCTAATTTTAATGTATTTCGAAGGAATCATTACAATTATTTGGGTGGGTGGGTGTTTGGGTGGTGAACACAGCTAGGGGGAATTGAAAAATCAAATATCATGCGACGATTAATGTGGCAGGTGACTGATCTAATGGAGAACGTGTTTATTCGCGCAGTTGCCAACATTACATGAAGATCAAGGGAGTGATTACGTGACAGGGTGCGGAGGGTAATGCAAGGGGGAAAAAATGAAATGCACTGACGTCAGAATGAATACTTCTTGCCTCAACTATCATTTCGGCGGATAGAGGCAAAGGTCACGCGACACACATTTTGGCACCAGCGTTTGTTTCGCGTGATTTTGACCTGCGGTAAGCAAAATACCAAAACATTAATAAGAAGGGTCAAAGTAAATACTCTAATTAAAACATTTGGTTTTTGTAAACAAGCTGAACCTTTTTACGTATTTGCTGTTTTGCTCGCCCCTCGCTTCCCGTATTTTGGTTTCTTCTCCCGCGTGTTATGGCATCTCTATGTCTTATTTGCTCTGTGGTGAAATGTTATTATTATAATACGTTTCTTGTTTATAACGGAAGTCAAAAAGTTCACGACGATTTAAAAATAGAGTGACAGCAAAAAAATGTCGATAGTGGAGGCGCTATTATTGCCAAGTGAGTTGTCATTGGCTAAAAAGAGACCTTTTCACTCCCTTTATCAACAGGGCACGAGAGTGACCGTTTCAAATATACCGATTTTGGATACGAATGTCCCAACAGGGATAGTTTAAACGATCGCAATACAATATTGTATGATATCAAGTTACTTTCAAAGACGAGCATAAGACTTAATTAAACTATGCGAACACCATTCAATTACTATTGTTAATACTAAATGTACAGCACTGATAATAATATTGTGGACGAGTACCCATTGTCACTTACTAGTAGGAAATAAATTTTACAAAAGTAAGAATAAAATAAAAACAAGTAAAAAGTTGTAGTAAGGTCGTGATCGATCAGAAAATAAATATTATTTTTATTATTTTTTGGAATCAGTGAGAATTTACATACACTCTAAATGTAATAATAATTATGTATTAACAATATGTTTGCATTAAATGCCTTCTAAGGAGACTATACAATAAATCAGAATAAAGAAAAAAAAAAGAATTTACTCACTTATCGAAAATGCATTTTAAACTTTTCACATTTCAGATTGGAAGCGGAAGCGCGCTCGGTTGACCGTGTCATTTGTATTCAAGAAAACACAACCGAGACCATATTATTATTATAAAGTAGGAGGAAAAAACCACCGTATCGTGATTTGTGCATAGGAAATAGGCTCATTGACACTTGGCAGCGATTGTTGCGAACGTAATTTATTGCAGTGTCAATCCTTCGTCTGTCTCACCGTAAATAAAGCACAGTAATCTTATGCGTCCACACAACTCGTTCAGGAAAAATAGAATAGGGCTTGCAGGTGCGGTTTTTATATGTGATACGATGAATCATGTGATACTTGTTTTTGGGAAACTAAGACATCACTTTTTTTTGACATGGGTGGGGAGGGAGAAAGGTTCGGAATAATAATAATAATAAGAGTTAATTTCTATAGCGCAGTTTTGTGAAGGTTCACCTCAAGTGCGCTTTACACTAACTAACCTAACCTAATTGTAAAATAACAGATATACTATATAGTATATCTGTTATTATAATATATATACAATATGCAAATTAATACTATGACATACAATATTCATGAGCGGGTATTATAAAATAACAATTTAGAAACTAAGGGTGTAAATAATCAAATATATAATAGTAGGTACAAATAACAAGAGAAAATTATATCAAATTATATACATGGTTTTTCACTGAATACTAATGGAATTAAATAACAAGGAGAGAAAACCGCAACTAAATAAGCTATGGAGGATTAAAAAAAAAATGTCCTGAAATTATGTTTCTACGTACATGAATTTATGTTTTATGTCGGATAGGATTTTTTGAATAATTTTGTTTTCAATACCCGTTTGAACTCTGCTAAATTCTGAATGTTAGCAATATTTGGGGGAAGCTTATTCCAGATGACCGGGCCCGATATACAAAAAAGCGCGATCATAGTACACGGGTTTATTTGACCGAGAGGGTTCAACTAATCGGTTAGCAGCATTCAAATCTGCGGACCTCAAAGAAAGCTGTCTATCACCTGGGTTTTGTCGGACACAGAGTTCAGATATATAGGCTGGTGCCTTTCCGTGGAGTGCTTTGAAGGTACGGCTACGGAAGAATCTGGTACGGCTATTTTAGAGTGGCGTGCACTCCAAAGGCTAAAAAGCTGTGCCTTCCCTAAAAAAAACATTATTTTTTGAATAACGCACAAGGGTCCCAACTGCTCCCAACCGTCTGGCATCCCCAATTAGGGAATGTTGTGAGGCGGAAGATAGAGGGGAAGGAGAAGAGGAAGGTGGGGAAATACCTGGCTATTCAGATCTCTTCACCAAACACGGCTAAAGCCATTTAAAGCAACGTTTCAATTCTGAATGGTGGTCCTTCACCAGGGCGATACTGAAAGTATCATTCACTCCGGAACGTGCGCAAATATACTATATATTATTTTAAACGCTTACACTTCGTTCCAGATGTATCGTATTGCAATACTGTGTCAATACTAACTTTTTACACTCTGTTTTGTATAGTAATATGACTTAAACTAGTCAATTTGACTGCCCTAAACCTGGATTTGTTTCCAGTTGGACAGTCAAAGCTTTCATCGATTTTATGGTTTAATAATGTGTTTAAAAAAAAACACAAATAAATTAAATAAAATTAACTTACGAAGGCCGGGATTTGAACCCGTTACCTTCGGATTCGTAGTCGACAGCCTTACCCATCGACCACGGAGGCCATCAGAATCGTTTAGATCAGATTTTTTTTATAAAGATCTTTTGTTTTTCAATGAATTATTTATTTTCGGTTAGCCACAAAAATCAATGGAAGATGATATTGAATGGTAATTTTCAAATATTCAATGCACAACTCGCACCCGAACACGAAAAACTACACACAGCCCACATTTGGCCATAGAGCAATGCACGCCATTGCTATTAAGATTTTAGCAGTGTGTTTATGACGAATGCTTGTCACCAGGGCGTTACTAAGAGTATAATCCACTTTGTAAGGAGACAATATACAAAACATTAATATAAACATTTAAATTTTATGTAAAAATATAATTCATTTGTATTTTGTCTACGCCGGCATTGAACCCGCGACCTCTGGGTTCAGAGTCGACAGGCTTATTGCTCTATCACGGAGGTCGTCGTGTGTTAATCATAAATCTGATACAAAAGGTAAATATCTCAATTTTTATTATAAATAAACTTTATTTCAATTTACCAAGGCATTTTTTCCAGTGGGGGTATATAAAATGGTTCGAATTGAAGCTTATTTATTTGATAAATACCAAGTAACCCTAAATATACAATCAAATCGTTTTTCATAAGTGCTGGGTACCTGCTGCATTTTACCTTGGAACATCAGCCGCAGAATCACAACGTCATAACTAGACATCGGATTACACGCATTTGCATAACGCATATTTGAGCCTACCTAGGTCGTTCGTGCATATTTAAGCCTTTTGTCGACATTAATACATAATTTAGACATGTTATTTTTCAAAATATAAAATTTGGTAATTTGTGTTTTTACTGAAGAAACGAGTTATTCTTGGAACTGGTTTGTTTTGTTTTTCCAATGAAAAGAAAAATTTTGAGGTACCGCCTGCTGCCTTTCTCGTAGGAATTTCGAAATCCTTGTTTTTTTTATAATTTAATTTAGGCATATATTTTGCCATTGATAGTGCGCATATTTCGTCATTTTGATAGTGCATATAATTCGACGTCTAGTCATACTAAACATAAAGACGCTTAGTATTAAAGTTTCTCTACCTTATTTCTGCAACGCAATGAGTGTGAATAAACTTTTTAGATTTGCAAATAGTACAACTCAGCGCCCTTAAGGCGATTTTTCGCAAAAACGGCGCTATACAAATAATCTAAATTTTATTACCATTTATTTTTATTAAATAACTGTCAGATCTGAATGAATTGCCTGCCTAACGCCAATACGCCGGATTGGCTGGTGATTTTATAAAATAAACCGTATGATCCCGAGAGCAAAAAAATAATAACACGCGTGTTTATATAATATTAGTCGGTCTAATGTGCACTATTATCGGTAGGTGTCGAAACCCGTTCCGAGATTTACAAAACCAGTTTGAAAATTTATGCAAAGGAACGTAAATTATTTAATTACGATTCCTCGATCACATACACAGAAAGCCGAGCGTAAAACGTTTACTTTATGCGTAAAAAATATAATGTGTTTAATATTCGAATAAGATACGTCAACGCTAATGCGGGATCGTTGACCGCGCGTTGTAAGCCAGTAAATATATTTTAATCATATAAAAATATTAATTTCGGATGACTGCAACTTTTGCGATATTTTTTTAACACTTTCAGTTATAAAGAGAAAATACTAGGAAATTGGGAAAGTCTATAATATTAAAGAAAAAAAAAATCATCAATAAATAATTAAAACTGACTGCAGAGCCACATACTTCGTATATGTTTCCGCTAAAACCCTGTAATTTTCAATCCCCTCCTTTGCCCTTAACTACACCCACATCACTCTTGCATCTGCCCTAATCACCTTTTAATTATGTCTGAATTATATCCGAATCATAACATAACATAAAAGGCACAGCTTTGCGGAACGTGCTAGGCGTGTTATATTAGAATCAAAGTGATATACACAAAGTTACAAGTTTCAATAAATAAATAAATATTCCGTTTCCACGCGTTTCAATCTAACCAAACCCGTACGTGCGAATCGAGCGTTGAAAATAATCCAACTATATTGCTGACACTATCATAAGTTAATTGCCAGTATCAAATCGATATAAATCAATACCTTTTTGGTCGAGGGATTAGTGTAGATTCCATCCTGCCTCACTTGCATCGAAAACATATTGACAGGCAGACAAAGTAATTGAAGGGAATAAATAATTCATTGCACTCGGGATAGATCGGTCTGCGGGCTGGTTTTTAAATGTACGTACGCCATTGGGGACTTTAAAATTAGGGGTCGATTTTTAAAACATGTCTAGAATAAACAACTGTGAAACACATGTAGCAGATATTTGTATTGCTACCATCCGACGTCAAAATAACCGCTCCACGTGTTTTAAAATATGTTTTCTTTTTAATTTCAAATCTTAATCATAAATCAGAAATAATTTTATTTGTCCGAGACAGTAAAAACCCACGAACGGTGAATCCTGGCGTCACGAAATTCACACAGGTTTTTCAACATGGAATTTCCAGGCCAATGCAACTATTTAACTTTGCAATGTCATTTCCATCATAGGGTATGGAGCATTGGAATATCAATTAAACGGTAAACAATAAGTCAAGTCGTCATACTGGTTTTTCCCTTATTTTTAAATCTAAATCACTGACGAAATTGGGCAGTAAATTACATTACGATATTAAACAAATATCAATAATTGGCCAAATTTAACATATAATATGAGGCACATCTATAGAGTACTAAATAAATAAAAAATGCGCGCTTAAAATCTCTATTGCTTGCAAAAAACAATCATGTAATTTTAATAACATTTATAACCCTCACTCAATAAAAAAAATAATACTGTTCCATTCACCAGGTATGCCTCCGCTTCAACACCCAGAATATGTTAATTTCCGTGAGCTGTAATTTTTTTTTAAATGGGGAATAAATGGTTTTAAACCATTTTCGTAATTTGATAATCTCTATGAATAAAGTTGACTCCCATCGAAAACCCAACATATATGTGTGTAGCAAACCTAATCCTTATTCAGTGGGGAAGCCACCCCCTTATTGGCCTAGCAAATAAACCAATTTAAATTCAAATTCGGCAGCGGGGGTGAGGCGATGGCTCTGGGCGAAACTGGAATATACGGGGATAATCAATAGGGTGTCGACAAAGACGAAAACTTTTAAAGAAATTAACTTATCTGGTAATACTTGCATCCTAAATTTTGCGTTACAGGGAATCGTTATGTTATTCACCTTTGCCCAATTATTTTGTTAATAATAAATCAATCTTTAAACACTGTAATTATCAGGTCCTGCTTCATTCTTTCATTATACTGAGTGGTTCTACAACAACAAAAGTCAAATTTGAGCTAAATTGTGGTGTACTATAAGCTCAACTATAAAGGTGAAATCTGATCTGCCCGAAGCTAATAAGCTAAAAACACTAGAATTGGTAAGCTCCGGCGGAATGAAATTTACACAGCATTTTCTGTCCGAAATTTATAGCCCGGCGAGCAATTTTTTTCATTTTTCAACGTCATTAGCATCATGAACTATGGTCAAACTCTATAGAGAATTGTGATTAATTAATAGTTCTAGGTAGGTTCGAAGAATTGGAAGAATTTGCCGCATGGCAAAAAGCTCGCTTTCATACTTATTGTTATATATTTATTAAAAGAATAAATAACTTAGTTTACATCACTTTATTTATTATATAACTTAGCTTATATAACTATTATATAACTATAAAACTATTATATAACTATATAACTATTATATAACTATATAACTATTATATAACTATATAACTATTATATAACTATATAACTATTATATAACTATATAACTATTATATAACTTAGTTTACATCACTTTAAGTGATGTAAACTAAGTTATTTATTCTTTTGATTAAAATAATGACATCACAAAGTGAAACCCTTACAGAAGAAATTTTCTTCAAAAAATTAATATATTTATTGCTCATTTATTATTTCTCTTATTCTGCTACACTCTCCTTTATTATTTTGTTTTCTAATCTTATTTGTGTTATTACTTGTATGTATTATGTACTTTCTATGCTATGGGACGTGTAGAATTGGACTAACCTCCTCACATCTTTATAAGAAGCAATCACTTTGTGGTTTGATATCACATTAAATAAAACAAACATTTCGTGATAAACCACGAATTTATTGTTTTTTACACCAACCGGTTTCACTTAGATCAAGCTTCGTCAGGGCAAATATAATAACTAAAGAATAATACAGAGTGATCGCATATAGTACAGAAAACAAGAGACAGATATATTACAATTTTTGTTGTTGGAATATATCGTTATTTATTCAGAATGAGCCAAAGATTCTTGTGTCCATGTTAGACAAGTTAAGTACAATACTGACATGTTAATCAGCGAGATAATTGAAGTATAAAAATTAAATGATATTAAGTAAAAATAAAATACAGCAACAACAATGTAACTAACTCTTTGTTTTGAATGACCCAAAGATTCCTGCGTCTTTATCAGATGAGCTACAAGATTGATGTGTCAATCAGCGAGATGAGATACGATACAGGATTGAATTAATTGGATGCATTAAATGGAGGCACGATAACAACAACGAGTGACCGTGTTTACAGCCAGCAGTACGGAGATTTCAGTAATTCCTCGCCCGCTTGCGATGCCACATGCTCTTCTGTCTGAAATGAAAGGTCTTTAGGGGGGTGGACCTCGGGGAGCCGGGAGCCGTGGGGTGGCTTAAACCCCCTGATTATTCTAATATGTATGGAACCGTCGCGATAAACGTCCGTATCGTAGTTGCTAAATGTTAGATGACTATTTATGATTATTTCCTTGTTTCGCTGGAGAGAAATTAATACTTAAGATTTATTAAAAAAAATAAATACCAGATAGTAAAATATTACAGGTGTGCCTGGTTATACATTAAATAAATATATTTTGATATTATCCTGATTTTTTTACCACGATGTCCGATAAATCATTACAAATCATGTTAAAAACGTAATCAAACGAATGAAGACGTTAGTATCAACAAATAATTGAAGTATTTTAAGTTCTTCAATAGATGTGTAGTTATTTTGTGGTGTCATTATTAATAAAATAAAAAGAAGTACTTTGTTTATACCAGTGTTTTTTAATACATTTGAGATGATACTACATAAAAATTGCGCCTCAAAATAAGTCAATTATTATTATCGGATAATGCCGGAATAACAGAAGAGTTTGTACGAGAAGATGGATGCATTTGGATGGATCAAGACCAAAGTTTTGCGACGTTCCACCGTATATGCCTACTCCCAGTGGCGGCTCGTGACCTTTGAGTGAGCTAGAGTGCTGTGATTGAAAAATACGATGTTATTGATGTTGTTTAAGCTGAAAACGATTATTATTTTTTTTTTCAAAATTTCATTTTTTGTATGGAGATTTAGATGGTAGGTAGGGCTCTAGCTCACTCAAAAGTCACGAGCCGCCACTGCCTACTCCTATGGGAAAATGCGTATTGGTTAGTCAATTAATTAAATCTTTTTAGGGCATTTTAAACAAACATCATTGATGCAAAATCAGTTTCCAAATATGTACCCCTTATTCTAAATACATAAGAAATTAATATGAATACTTTCATAAATACGTTTGTATAATTTGATTCCGTCGCGTCGCCTTGCAAACATGCAGACAGTTGCATGTTTTATTTTATTTCCGTCGGCGCCAAAAAAAATCAGTTAAACGAACATCAGTTTGTGTTGCGATAATTTTTAAGCAATTTATTTCCCCCTCTGCGGGAGACGAACGCTCTCCATAAAGCAGTTTCCAGACATAATTAAACAAATGTGTCGGTGAAGCTGTTCAAATAAGGGTTGGGCTTCGCAGGCAGCAGGCCCCTCCCCGGAGGGTGATCCCGGGCCCGAAGGTTCTGCAACTTTATTTGTTCTCCCGATACGAATTCCCCGACGATGTGCCCTTTTGTGCCCTTAAAAGCATTCTGTGAGAATCCCAAAAAGTGCACATCGGCAAAAAAACATGTTCGATAAAGACAATTAATTACAAAATAACAAGATAGCTTGACGGGATAATTTGAATGGTACAAATTTGGTTATTGCTAAGTACATTTTTAGCGAGTAAGTAACATACGACAGATTTACCAAACATCGTCGAAGAGTTTGCCGAACTTTAATTTTTTATTTATTTATTAACGCCCTGATGGGCTTTTACATGGCTTTGTGTACAATACAGAAAGAAAAAAAGGTTTTAAATTAACCAAAAAAAGAACATGGTACATATAGTAGGTATATAAGTGTAACATGCTTATAATATACATGAATAATAATGTATAAGTGGATGACACGGAGAAGTTAAAAGTTTGAAGTTACAGATAAAATATGATAGTTTTTATTTTTTTGTTTTGTTAAATTAGTAGTAGTCTGATACACATGATACATAATATACAAGTGTATAATATAATATAACATGAGTGAATGAAATAGTGAAAAAAGCAACGTGTTTTTTTTATATTCCAGATGACGTAAAAATGTATGTAATACATAATATGAAATTGCATAATACATAATATAGTACACGATACAGAGAAAAAAAGAGGTACAAGTTTTTGGATTGATCTTAAAACGATATTAAAAAAAATAATTATACAATAGCTCGCATTGCGATGCTTTTATAATCGTTGATAAGTAAAAATACCATTCAGGTGTCTTTTGAACATGGGTAAACTTACATTAAATAAATATGCTAGAGGTGAATTATTTCCAAGCGTATGTAGGCGAGAAATGGGTAAATGTATTTGGTAGTTAGTCCCGGAATTATTGTTGCAGAATAAAATGTTTTGCCGAGTAGATCGATGAGGTACTTTGAAGTTGATTAGTTGCAGGAGTTCACAAAGTCTAATACGGAGTAAATAATTTTAAATAAAAAAGTTAAGTCTGTTATTTTTCTTCTGTTTTCTAGAGTATGTATTTAAGTGTATTTAACAAGAATGTACAGTTTATGTTTTAAATTGATGTTCGTAGTTTGAAATAAAACGTAAAAAGTTGCGCTCCACACGTTAAATATTTTTTTTATATGAATAGGATAGTATGGGGACCACACTATTGAAAATATACCTTATAAAAAGTTATGGCCATAAAACGTACTTTTTCAAAACAATTTTTAAATGGTGGTTGGTTATCAATAATAGATACCAACAGACATATTTTTTTTTTTAAATCGAAAGAGTAATTGACCAACAAAATAATAAATACCTATTCTTATTAATATGGGTAGGTAGTTAAGTTTTTTTTACATCATGGAATGTATAAATCAATATTATTATCGCACATTTGTCAATAAAGTAATGTTGCGTCGGATATCACCGGCAAAAAAAATAACTAGGCAGATTTTATTTTGACAATTCAATGTTAGAGGACAATATTCATACACATAGTTAGCTGGACTAGGTATACCGCTGAGAGAAAACTTCACCCAGTCGCATTGATAACGAGACTGCTATATTTCAACTTAGCGGTCGCTATGTTTGATTGGCGAGAGCGGCCATTAGCGAGACAGTCACACGGGTTAAAAGAGGGGAACGTAGGTGTGTCAACAGGGGGCAGTGTCTCTCCATCGATCCGCCGTTTTTCCATGCAGATCCCCGCTGCAGCATTCATCCCCAAAGTGGGTTACTAATCCAATCAGCGCCAGCGTGCAGCCGGGCGCGGGGCAATGCACCCAGCATCGCGGCTACAGCGGTGCGTCTGTATCGACGAAGCTACCTAGTACCTACCTAGGTACGGTTCATGCATTTCAGGTTGTCCGATTCGGTTTCGTGCCATCCCCTGAGCGCTATGTGACGCACCCTTCGGGAAAGATTGAAAGGATTTTATTGATCGCCTGACGTTACAAGCTGTCGTATTTTCGAAGGCTTGAAATTGCAATTTAATGATAAAATCAATAAATTTTCTAAATGGGGAATAATTCTATTCAACGTAACCATTAGAATCTTAAAATGAACAAGATGCTTAAATTGAAAAAAAAGGTTAAATTTTGTTTTCATATAAAGCAAATTACTTTGTTGTTTTAACATATTTATTAAATAAAACAAATAATTAGTTTTGAACCAATAAGTTATTTTTAAATCATCTCCAACCGGTTTCGCTTCTCACAAACTTCGTCAGGGTAGTAACATTTAAAAGTAATCAAAATGTATTTCTATGTATTTTTGTTTAGTTTTAAATTTTACCCACACAAAGCTTGGGATAAGCGAAACCGGTTGGTCATGACTTAAAAGTAAATTAGTGGTTTAAAATAAAGCGTTTGTTTTATTTAATAAAGATAAATTTGTTCAAATGTCAGCCCGAAAAAATAATATAATTAAGTCAACCTACCGATGAAAGTTTAATTGGAAAGCGACCGTATTTTCTTATTATTTGTATTTGTACAATACTTACGGTAAAATAATAAGGTAAATCCAGGTGCTACATTTGTCACCAGTTTCGAAACGTGTACTGCATGCGTCATAATGTTGATTGTTTTCGCTGGAATCAAAGTAGCACTGTTCACACAATTGCCGTAACAACCGTTACATAATGAAAGTCAAAGTCATATTAAGTATTATAATGGTCATAATGGAGATGTGTTTTCTCACGCTACAAAGATAAAGCGGGCGGAATTAAATCTATACAAAGCTAAAATGTTTGCCCTTGAAAAAAATGTCACTAGAAGGCTGCTTATTGAAAAAAAAAAAAATATAGGTGGTTATTCATTTCATTATAAAGATGCCTCAGTAAATATAAACTAGATGGAAGCATACAACAAGAACGATGAACGGTAAAAGCTTTAATATTTTGTAATTGTTATACATAATTGTGTTATGAATTTAATTTATTTTATATCTTATTATTATGTGATATATTTATTTTCTTAAAGAAAGACAAACATTCCCGGGTTACGAATAACTTGACAATATTTGAAGATCTCCTACTACCATCACAGTAAGCGGAGGATGTTGCTTGTGTCGAGATGGAGGGCTTGACCAGCCGAGGAATTGAACTCACGACGCCTTGGGTGGCACCCAGACGCGATTCCAACTCAGCCACTGACCGGTCAACTGTCTTACAATTTAATACAAATTTTAATAATTAAACAATTTAATATTTGAATAATTTATTTTATATCCTGGTCTTATTATAATATGATATCTTGTCTTTATGTATGTGGACATCTTCAATTACCACCTGAATAAGAACCTCGTAATATAATATTTTTTCTTATACTTGTCATGAGCGGCGTTTTGTTTTATATAATTTGGTTATTTTGAAATAAAATTATTTTTATTTTTATATCTTATTAGGTAAAGAAACAGGGAGGACCGCACAATCGGTTATATTTTTGGTATACTACTCAATATATTATGAACAAAAATTCTCTCATAGTGTTTTTTTTAAATATAAAAAACAGAAGGCACGAATAAATCCAGTGTTAAGTAGGTACCTACCTATATTTATATTTTTTAAACAAAGACAAACAATCCCGAGTTACGAATAACCTGACAATATTCGAAAATCTCCTACTACCATCACACTAAGAGGATTATATTGCTTGTGTCGTGATGGGGGACTTAGCCAGCCGAAGAGTTGAAGTCACGACACCTGGATAAGAAGCGAATGTAACTCAGAAACTGACCGATCACTCACTGTACAAAAACTACAATTAAATGCAAGGATGATATGTTGCAATAACATAACACTTCGATACAGATTCGTTTAGTAAAGTGTTCACGGCACACTGTAATATGTATATAAATAATTTACAGTAGATCATCATTCTTACTTGACACTAGATTATACACAATCTACACATAATAAACAAATTACTTAGGTTATAACAATTGACTGCAGAATAAATAGAAATAAATACAACTGTCTACTGAACTACAAAAAGTTTACACGTCACCCACCTGTAGATTACTACACTACCTACCTACTTTCTTAGTTTGATAACTAGTTAATGTTTGAACCCTGGAACAGATTTCTTTAGAATTACGAATATTACTGTACCAATCGTTTATTCATGTTCCCCTTTACGGCATAAGTTTTTTCACATTTTATACCATTTTGTGGACATCGCAATTAGGATTAATTATTTTAAAAAGGGTTTAATAATTTGGGTTACATTATTAATTATTACCCACAAATTCTTAATGCGGCTGTTAGAAAGTTTGTCCAGCCCTGAAGTAAGGCATAAAATAGTTAATCAACCAAAAACTGACGGATCTAAAGAGTAACTATAAGGCAGTCAGTAACTATGTAAAATAGGTTGATTAGGTGTGTGTAAGCTGGAGGTATCAGGAGCGGAGGACGTGCAGTAGCTGCATTCAGTTTCCGCTCGGTCGCCCACTGCAGTACTGCAGTACTGCACACTGCACAATGGCTATGTCGCTTGGCGAGGGAACTGGGGAACCCACTGAGCCGGCGAGCACGGGCTCTCTCAGGCAGGGTATCCACGGTGTTAGGGACGATGATATTGCTAGTTACTAGGCACGACCGGTTGTGGGAGTATTGATCTTTCTCACGAAGACAGTGGCGCACGTAATGTGATTCAAATAAAATAATAATGAGAATACTAACGTTTGACAGCCTTTTCACAAAAACATAAGCTTGATTGCGTTCTGTTTATGAGATCCCTACTTACAATTCGACAGAGTCTTTATCTATAAACGTAAACCTCGGCGTAAGCATTAGTTTTCTGTTAATGTACGTGATTGGACGAGCAAACGAATCAGAAGCAAAATATAATTACATATATAATTTATTTTTTTTATCCCGGGATGGCATTACTTAGTCATAAATAAACATTATTTTTATGAATATGTATTTTTAAGTCCTATTATAATAATATCGTATATTGCTCGTCTTTTACAAAACTGTATTATTTTATTATCCGGCCCGCCACGCAGTTGGTGGGTATTAGACGAATCCGCCACCAAGACCTGGAGAAACCTCACCCCATGAACCCGGGCACCCCTGGTAAGTCACCAAACGAAGCGAGCGGCGGTGCCCATACCCGCCTTCCAAATTGATTACACCTATGTGTATATTGTAAATCGTGTCAAAATAACAAAACGAGATTAAGAAAACGTTTTTAAAAAAATCGGTGATGGAATTATACCACGGGCTTCCCCCTTAGTAATTATAATCCATTAGTAATATCGAATTATTCAACGTGATAAAATATCAAATAGATACACAGCATGAAAGCCGATAATAAAATTACAACACCAGTAATAACAGCGCTTCACAATATTTCAACTTGGTCGCAATTAGCACCCGAAGATAAAGAATTTCGCGACCTAGGTCAATAGACATTTGAATACCTAGCAATGTGCGTTTGTATGCAATTCCATTACCCGTTCTCCCTTAAATCACGATGAATAATTAAAACGTCAGGAGACGAGAGTGTGAAATAAGAAACGGCATTGCATGAACACAATACCTCAAGCCGGTTGAAGCGAGCTAACCTCGAGCGTGTGATAAATCACCAGAGGATTTGAAGGTGATGTTTTTTATAAATGATCGGCAGACGCTACGTTGGAGGAATATGAAGATAGTTGTTAAACATCACCAAAACGTGTGTTTTATTTTATAAAGCTCAGCACAAATATTAAAATGTTTTTCGGCCATATTCTACAAAAACTTAATTTAAGCGTTATTTTAGGTTTGATATTTTATTTTTTCTTGGGTTATAAAAAGACCAAAAAAATGCCCGGTTAAACCAAAGGCCAAGGTGTGTTCTACTTGCAATATTTAATAAAATCATCTATGATATTTCTAGGCCATCAAATGATCAAACCAAAAACACATGATTTACGTCGCATTGCATCGCCTTAAGATTAAGATCCAAATAATAAATACGATTTCACTTAGGTACAATAGTATATTATGTTGACAATCAATTACAAATTTAAGTGTTAGGTCATGTCATGTAGGCAAAATGTAAGATCGCGTGCGTGAGATTTGGTTATACAGCATAGCCACAATTATGCAAGAATTGCAGGTTTGTTTAATTGTCCAGGTTGAGAGGTTGTTTTATCGACGCAAACGCTTAATAATTAAAATACGCTTCACGGCCGTGTTGCGTGCGATCGATCATTAAAAATTAAATGCACTTCAATAAAAAAAATGAATGAATTCACTCATCTTACCATACAGTTGAGGTTGAATATTTGAGGCCTGACATTTCGGCGATGGGATAAAATATAAAACAGGATGTTAAATAAATAAATAAAAATGATAGAATCGTGTACCTATGTGCATTTATTAGGTGTATGATGACGTGTTCCCATCTCTGACGAGATCAAGAGATAATCAGCGGTGGTCATGGAAGCGTTCACTTAAGCACCCGTATGCATCAGGACAAGGTTTGATAAATGTGACGGAACACGCTTCCATTCGTGTTCGCACACTTTTATACCATTACGCAAAAACGATAAGTTAAATAAGGGGAATACGTTGCCGTTACAAATTACTCTAGCAAGCAATATAAACCAATTAATAATCTATATAGGTATATACTCGTATATAAAGAAAAGCGTCCCGCAATATGTTTGTTTTTTATACAAATCTCCAGTTTTATTCGATTGGTGAAATGTCGTAAGCTTGACCTTCAAAAAAAGAGGAAGGTCACTGGTCTACATGAAATTTCGAAAAACCTCCACCCCCTTAAAGCAGAATTTTGGTACTTGACGTTCAAAATAAGAGGAAAATTACTGGGTAGGGTTTTTTTTTACAGTAACACAGGAGACCCTGCGGGAAATAACTTCCCTCAATGCCCAAATCATCTCTGGGGATGCTGTGTGGAGGGTCTTTTAGAGGAGAGGAAGGAGTGAACTTGGATCTTGAAGAGACCCATGTTATAGGATGGAGGAAACACAGAGGCCGGCAGATCATTCCACAGCCGAGCTGTTGAACACAAGAACGAGTCGTAGAAGCGACCCGTTCTCATGTGACAAATGTGCACCGTGTGCAAATGTTTGGCGCGCGTTTGGCGTGTTTCCCGACTATGCACCGGTGACGAAGGGATCAATGACGCTAGTTCCTAGGAACATCTTCCATTAAAATACCGGTAGAACAAGGACAGCATTCCCACCTGACTACTGTGCTCCAAAGATTGCAATCCGTTTGTTAAGATAGACGAATTTATCAGTGAGGTGGCTGCCAAATTCTACAATGGGGCGCACTTGCGATTTGTACAGGGTTATCACAGGTCAGGGGTAGCACATTACAACCTCAAAACTGTTATCCAAACCATTCATAACCCCGGGCAACGCCGGGTACTTCAGGTAGTATGTTATAACAACAATAATAAAACGATCGTCTGACCAACCTGTTTAACGCAAAGAATTTAATTTTTATAAAATCTTTTATTCCTGAAGCATAAAATAACTCCACACTCAAAACGATTTTTTTTATTAAAAAACCTTTGTAATAAGTGGAAAAAAGTTACAAAGGTTTTTAATAAAAATAAAAAATAAATCATTTTAATATGGAATTCCACCATGAATTGACAGTTTCAAAAATAGAAATAACTCCACACTTGTAGAACAATTTGATAATGCAACAGTTGAACTTACTTTATATTATGCGCGAACCCCAGTTTGATCGCCGAAAGAAGCAGTAAATATATAAATAACCTACCCATTTTGAAATGGGTATCCGGGTTGCCGGGAATGAAAATTAAACAAAAAATAATGCACCATGCATACGTCAAAAGTTAAGATAACTTATACAATGACAAATAATAATAATATATGAACAGTTGTCACTATAGAATAATTTATTTGGTTGCGTACTTTAATATTGCAACTGTTAAGAGTCTGTCCAAAGAGTTGATACAATATTTGACGATGTGTCGACCGGTTATCCCCATTCGATTATTGTTGTTATGATAAGGCAAGGGGGGTTCCAGCCCATTCAAGTTATTGGGCAGGTGCTCGAGGGGAGACCGACGCAGGCAGTGGGCACCGGTTTTGGATTGGGGGACACGAGTTAAAATTTTGTTGTATCTACAAAAATACGACGGCTGAATACACTAATATATAGCGAGTTGGATAGACTTGGGAGTCGAGATAAAGGTCATCCCTGACAAACGTATGCCAATACAATACAGTGAACGATTCAAGAGTGCTGAATATCAATGTCATCATTTTTTATCTGTGTTTTTGTCTCTCCCAAACAAGACCCCCTGCAGTTTGGACGATTTTTTTCAGATTGTTTTGCTGCGAATTTCTTGATCTACGTAAATATTCTTTCGAAGTCGCTTCCGGAACAGCTACGATCCTTTGAGGTTTCCATTGAAAATTACAACTAGATACGATCATTCAACCCTTCCTTGCCGGTGCTGTCAACTGGATTGACATTTCAATATCTCTGTAAATATACTAAACACAGAGTTCATATTTTAGGTGTTCCTCAGCAATACATTTATATATTGAATAAAATATATAAGTATTTATCGAACGTAACAACAACAACAAAATTGTAGAAAAATCGAGATTTTTGTTGTTGTTAATATATATGTTTAAAGCTTGCAGGGAATATATGTATAAAAGCTAGGCTATTAAACAAGTAAAGAAGCAAATATCAATAGCTCCGTCCTGACTCCGAGAGGCGCGCAACGCATGACCTAGACCGAGCATCAAGCAATAGTTGTACAATAATTCAAAGGTCCGGAAAATTACGGTCACTGTCTCGAAGTTGATGTGCGTTGTGTGGACTGTTTGGATGGAATTAATAGTTTACAACACTGTTTATATTTTTCAATAATAAATAAATATATCAAATTGTAACCGAAAAATCTAAGTTCAGAATTAAGCATCAATAGTTAGATCCTGTCCAAATGTTGTTATACTCGTATAACTAATTTCAGATTGTAATTGAAGAATGTAAGTTCAGAAATAAGCATAAATAATTAGATCCTGTCCAAATGTTATATAACTAATTTCATACATATTTTTACTGTAATTTTTTATGACTAATTGAAGAATGTAAGTTCAGAACTACGCATAAATAATTAGATCCTGTCCAAATGTTGTTATATAACTAATTTCAGATTGTAATTGAAGAATGTAAGTTCAGAACTAAGCCTAAATAATTAGATCCTGTCCAAAGGCTGTTATACTCGTATAACTAATTTCAGATTGAAATTGAAGAATGTAAGTTCAGAACTAAGCATAAATAATTAGATCCTGTCCAAATATTAAAATATATAACAAATTTCAGATGGTAACTGAAGAATGTAAGTTCAGAACTAAGCATCAATAGTTAGATCCTGTCCAAATGTTTAAATATAAAACCAATTTCAGAATGTACCTAGGGATGTTAGTTCAGAAACGATGTTCAATAATGTCAATTAAGAAAAAAAAAAACAGATGTCAGATTGTGACTGAAGGATGTCAATCGTTTATCCAATTCAGTGCACAGGGCATTACAGAAGTGAACTGGAATTGAACACAAAGTGTAACTCAACTACTAGAGACAGTAGAGACTGGTGTAATCATCTGCTCCAATTGACGCAAGGCGAGTGGCGGCTCAGAGCGCCGGATGGTGGAATAGGGGTCATTATGGGTCGTCGGTGATGAACCAAATGACACACTTAATAAATGACTCTATTTAAATCTCCTATTATTATTGACTCGTTATAAAATAAGGTCTTGTAACGTGATTCCAAACCAATGTTGGAATATGATCAAGATCCAGAGACAAATTTTAAAAAATATATATCAAATGCGGTTCTGTAAATTCATAATATTGTTAAGTTACATGTTCACTAGAAAGCCAACATGTTGTGTTAAGTTATCCCGGCACGCCACTGATGGAGAAAAATACTATGCAGATTATGCAATGTCCACCACATTGTCGACGTATTTAAACGTACATTAATAAACATTTAAATATAAAGCAGAAATCCGTTTGGCGGTAGCAGCAGAAATCAATCATCCATCATGAGCAATGAATTTCAATAAGGAATGCAATATCACATATACTCGTATTCCATATTATTGAACTGATCAATAAGAGAAAAGAAGCCAGCAAGTATGAAACACACGGTGAGTCATAAATCATACATACTATTATACCAAGAATATTAGGATTCACGTACAATAATATTACTACGGTCACTCAATTTATAATAATACAATGAAATAAGATCTAAATATAGCTCACTGTGTAATTTAACTACTCGTATACATACTCGTAAATACAGCGCGTACAATGGATCCAAGATGTTCCCACGCTTCTGGCGGGCGGGGTAGTCGTACTACTATTCGCCTATGTGGTCCATGCAACATGGGTAGCAAATAAACTACTGTAGTATAATAATGAAAGGGGTTGAATTCACCCTTTGCCGATACCACGTGGTGTGGGCAAATGAAGGTCAAACTCAGAACTAGCGAGGGACGCGATTGCAAGTTTCTCGACTACTTTTCATTTTTTCAAATCCCGCATTGCTTTTACATTTAAAGAAATCTAATTTCAATACACCTAACATGTCATAAAAATAATATATTACATTTCCATAGCGTAATAAATCCTGAATTCAAAATGGCCCATCTACTTACTGCAAAATCTTTTGAGCAAATTATATACTTAAATGTATACAAGAAGAAGTGAAATAAGACTTCCCTTTCGAAAGAAAACAAAATCGCAAAACTAATACTATCTATATAGGGCCATGAAGATCTTCCAAGAAATACCGGCCAATTTAAAAGAAAATGAAAATGTGTTGACATTTAAGAAGGAAGTGACGAAATACGTAAAGTGCAATTTTAAACGTCGTAATTCGTAATTATATATTGTAAGACAGATTGAAAAAAAAATTGTGTGTAAGATATATTATGTTCATATTAGAATACTCGTACATGTAACCAAGGTACGTATGTTCTATTTTAAGTAAAAATAAAATACCACAAAATCTTGAACTATGCCCCTTTTCGAATTAATAGGATAATATGACAAGTTATTTGCAGAAACATAAAAAAAATATTTTTTGGGAAAAGTTGTGTAATTTTTCGATGAAATTCGCGTGATTTTTTTGGTAAAATAAGGTTTATTATCCAGTAAGTGGTGTTATATTCCCCTTTTGGTATTTTGCAACAAAAGCGGTGAACATATTTTTTTTAAATCGATAAAATAATGACAGCAGCGTTTTCGACATGAAGCTATCTTTGTTTTTATAAATGTGATATCATACGAGTCCCCCAGCTGCTCCCAACCGTCTGGAGCCAGTGAGAATATGGAATTCCATTATGTTGTGAGACCGAATTTATTTAGGAGGGGAAGGAGATGGGGGAGAGGAAGGTGGGGAAGTACCTGACGATTCAGATCTGTTCACCAAAGACGGCTAAAACCATTTCAAACAACGTATGGATTCTGAATGGTGATCTTTCACCAGGGCGCTACGACAGTATCTACCACTCTGGAACGTGCATTTTATGGGTATTCAAGCTTGTTAAAAACCATAGACGAAGAAATATTTACAACGTACAATATTACTTTCTTATTTTTTAAATACCAAAATATCACATAAAAAATACGAAAATTCGCGATTATTGGCCATAAGTAGTAACTTTTAATGTTCAGCATATTTTTCATTTGTTGTAAGTCAGTAGTTATAAGTCAGTAATTGCAAGTCAGTAATTATAAGTCAGTAGTTATAAGTCAGCAGTTATAAGTCAGCAGTTATAAGTCAGCAGTTATAAGTCAGCAGTTATAAGTCAGTAGTTATAAATCAGTAGTTATAAGGTAAGTAGTGAGAGTAAGATGAATTTAGTTTTTGGGTCATTGACTAATTGTAAAACTCTCTTGAGGTGATTTTGACGAAAACGTTCGTATAAAAATACTGATTTATTATTATTATTAACGTAGGTAGAGGGGTCCTTTTATTTACGGTAAGTAAATTTAATATTCCCCACTGAAAAATTCCAAATCTTATCGGTTAGGAGTGTAAAATTCCAATCAAATAAGTAATTCCTAAGTATCGCTGATTTACAAACGGGAGTCATAGTTGGAGAGAGACGCAGAAAACGGAGGGTCGGCGGCACTAGGTTAGGAGGGGGATTACACTTTTAATTTGATAATATTTTTGTATGGAGCACCCTCTGGAAACGCGAAAGCACATACATTAAATGCATTACCAAGGGGGGTGGGAATAATCGCAGTAACGAAGAGGTGAATTGTGCAGACCGAACAAGAGCGCAGCAAATTACCAAGTAATTAGTCTTCATTAGGCGAACTTTGTAAATAAATGAAGAGCAAATAATAGCAAAGGCAAATGAAAAACATAGAAAGATGTTTTCAGACACGATTGAAGGTAAAGAAAAATAGTCGAAAATTTGTTATTTAATATTAATGTTTTAGAGTTAGATGGGAAGTACGTAATATGGTACTGCATGACTAATGGATATACACGATAAGCGTGCACTAATTAAGTCACAAGTTGAGTCATTCGATGATTAGATAGCCAATGTGTTTTGCTTTCAAAAATATTGTACCTATGAATTCTTAATTTGTCATATTATAATGCTGATGTTATTCCATATATAGTATATAGTACATTGCCAAGGGAGATAAGAAAATATACAATAAACGTATTCAAATATTAATCACAAATTCTCAAGCGTTTATACAATAGGGTTTCCTACAAGGTAAAAGCTACAAGGACACACAATTGATAAGAATAGTGTTATTAATATAATGAAATATTAGGGTTTTAAAGTAAAATGAATTCCTGAAAAAAAAACTCTCGTCCGTTTGGTAGATTCCCCCAACAGATGCGAATGTTGCGTTTGTTACCGGTATTTAAATAGGAGGTGTTCAGAACTCAGAGAGAATATTATTTTATGTGTTGAGACTTGCTTTGACTACGTGAAGAAACAAATCTCTATCAAAGCCGGGTAGTAAAACTAGTTGCAGTATAAAAGTGGGTAAATATCTTCATCATATAAATAGTGAGTAGGTATGTAATATTGAATCATGATGTGCTACTTTTTGCAATGATTAATCACGGAACGAAACAAAGTTGCAAAAGAAAAATGCATTACGAAGAGAATAGAGGGGCCTTGAAAGAAATCGAATGTAATAATAAAGTAATAACAGTAAATGCAGGAACTTTTTGCTGCAGTTCGCGCGCAATAATAATTCAGCGTGACCTTAGTCGGGTTCCAGGCAGAAAACGGATTTCGCCAAGAGCAGCGAATTTCCTCTTTTTGCATAACGTCAAAAGATAGACCAAGCTAATTATATAAAATCTGTTACTCGACGGACACGCTCCGATCCGCGAGACCTTGGGACCGCAGACAGTTAGTTACCTGAAATGCACTTGCCGCGGGCGGCGAATAAATGTTTTGTTGTTGATGCAGAACTGCACATTTTTTGTACATAAGCTTTTAATTTTTTGCTGCACATTTTAATTGCACTATTTCGTGTTTTTTTTAACCAAACGCGGAGGGAGGGAAAAGGTCAGTTCAAATGATTGTTTGCGAAAATCCAATTTATTAAAACAATGTACAGATGATTATAACCATAGTACAAAAAAAACAATAGTTAAGCGATGACGCAGAGTTCGAACTACACGTAGCTAGTGGAACTTTGGCACTCCCATTTGTGGAAGACCAAAGGAAGGAAATTATTCAGATCTCGTCACTAAACAAAGCTACAGCCATATAAATCAAAGTTCCAATTAGGAATGATCGCCTCAACAGAGTGAATCATGAGAGTACAATAGTAATCTTTGAGAAATAATTAAGGATACAGGTGGATACACTTTATAGTTCATGGTTGGGTATATGTGGCGGTTTTCTCTAAAGGGCGTTTGTTCAGTGAACTCACATAAAAAAACATAAGAAAATAAGACAAACTTTTATTATAATTTTACTACACTTTAACCAGCGTGTCATTGAAATTCCGTGCTAAAGAATTCACCAGTGCCTATTATTCCAATATTGCCCAAGAGCGAGTCCGAAATGAATCTCATATTACATGCGCGTTATCAATTCAGCATCTTTGGGAATTTCTGTAATAAGAAATAATTCATATAACGAATGCTAGTGGCACTAGAGCGGTAGACATACGAACCTTAATATTCTAGCTAACCGGGTGCCCAAGGACTGTGAAAATTGATAACAGCAAATTTGTACGGAACAGTAGTTTGCGAGAATTTTTACCCCTCTTTTAATATCCGATTGAACTCTCACCGAGATAGGTCATGGAACCGCTACTGTGTGTATTTATGCTTTCTCCTCAAAAAATAAATCTTACACTCTGTAACGAGGTGCTAGTTGGGTTTTGAAACGACGACTTTTGGGTTCAGAGCGAAGAGGTTCACCCTTTGCTACGATGGCCGTCACGAGTATAACAGCCAGGCAATCAGTCAAAATTTACAAAAACCATTAATAATTAATAAAAAAATTCTATAAAATATTACAACATGCATTTTCTTTTGGAATTAGATAGCTCAATCATGTATCGGAGCAATCAACCACTCCAGGGATGGGGGATGGGGGATGGTGGGATGGGGGAGGGGGGGGGGGGTCGACGTTGCCGATCTCCTGTCTGATATTAATATGCATTCATTCCCGCAACGAAAAGCGAGCCTGTAATTTAAATACCCTTTTGTTATCTTCGCGAATCGATGGGCCCGAGTTCTGGTAGGACGGCGGGCACGCGACGGACACGAGGAGAGGATGGATGAGATGGGAGAGAGGCTCTCAAACATTTCAAGAAAAAAAATAACATTTTTACTAATCGTACAGACATAAGAGGAAATGCAGCAAATTTAATGAATGAGGACTCAATCCCGTAGTCGCTAGCAGTACACATGGATTATTATTTTTAAGCACTGAAGATAATATTAACGACTCTTGAAATGAAACATGAAACCGAAAAGAAAAAGATAACGGTAGTAGTTGGGACTCGAACCCAGGACTTCTTGGTCTATGCTGGACCCTGGACCCTATGAAGCGAAACGGTTGAACAATAAAAATAATATAAAATAATCGCATACCAGTCTCGTGTTATGTTGTTGAAAAAGTAAGAAAAAAAATCGAAATCGACTTATCTAAGATCTTAATTTTGGTTTAAAATTAAGATGAGTGTGGTAGGGGTAACACACCAATTTCAAAACTTATTTTAAAGGGTTTTAATTTTAAAATTTCTTAAGAAAATCAAGTCGCTTACCCTTCTCGAGCCAACGTTTCGGATTTATTTTATTTATAATTACAGCGGAATAATGATAGAACCCATTGTTCACATAATTCGAGAGATAAGTCGAGAAGAAATAAGTACAAGAAGAGTTAAAAAAAATAGTTAGATAGATAACAATAGATTGGAAAACTTGCGTAGAAAAAAACAAAATACTTAGGGGAGCGAATCGGGCCACGTGGCTTGGAGAATGGAATACTCGTATATCCCATCATCGCATGTGAACAGACCAACGAGATTTACAATAAAACTGGATCGCCACGGGAGTCCTCGATCCTAATTTAAAAATAAAACCAGTATCAACCAAATATTCACCCATATAAACTAAGTACAGATTTGGTGAGTTTTGTCGTCATGTTTGCCACGCCAATTAGAAGATGAGCTTAAGATGAGCTTATTAAGATGCAAGAAAAATATTTCAAATAGTATTAATTTTAACATAAAATAATAGCGGGATCAAAAACCTGTGTACTACATAACTACGCTTAGAATATTGTGTCGCCTTTGTTTAAAACTACAAAGAGTTATTAATGAGATGCAAGAAAAATACTTTGATGCATTTAAAAAATGCCAAAGAAAATAATATCCACTTCGTAAGATAATAGCGTAATCATTGTAATCAATAAATTTCAAGAACCGGCGTACCTAAATAAACCGGGTTTATTGGTGAATTACAATTTATTACTATTATTTTATTTATTAGCGTTATAAACAGTCTTTACAAATTCATATTTAACAGTATGAGGTAGGCTAAGTCGGTGAAAAATAAAATAACGACATTTTAAATTGAAGATCAAAAAAAAAATAAGTAAATCAGTTCTAATAAGCATAATATAATAAAAAGCTACAAAAAGTGAAATTTACGAAATACTACTTGGGTTTATATACACATGGGAATCAATAATAACAATAAGAGCTAGTGATTAAATTGAATTCATTCCTTTCATTGCCGGCAACCCGGGCGTTTATTGGCATAAAATTTAAACATTTACATGTACTTTACCCGTCTCACTAGACGATGTCTGGTTCTGAGACGGAATTGAAACGATTAAACATACCAGATTTGCTAGCATTCTTATATAAACACGTAATTACCTGGGTACTGAACTACACGATGAACGCATAAGAAAGTAACTAAGAAAACTGATAAAATGTTTTGGTCATATCACGAGTGACAATAATTACAAGTTTAATGCACTTGGGAGGCGTGAGTTAGAGGTTAGATGACGCAAACTCACGACTTCGAAACCTACATGACTGGTAAGAGTGTGGTTCTGCGTGTGAATTGATCTGAGCAACAATCTGCGGGGTAGAAATTGCCCTGATGTATCTAACCCCCGATAGGAGAGGCCAGCATAAAAATAATAGCTTTTAAAAAATGGTTTCGCCTCTATCCATTTATTGAGGATTTAATGAAACTTATCTGGTAAACGAGCACAATTTGCATAAAGTACAAGAAATTAAGAAATATTCTAGAGAAAACCCCCAGCCTTCACTGTGCAACGCTTGGCATTTTAACACCAAATTAAAAACCTAATCACACTGCAAAACTATTCAGTGTAAATTGCGGGCCGAAAGCGCCGGCGTCTCTGTCATTTCCCCCAGGGCCGGAAGAGTAATTTGCCGAGCGTCGCGACGCCATTGCCGATTACCAAATTAATCCAGGCTGCACGTTAAACAGATTTGCGCCCGGCGAGGCCTGTAATGACAAACATCCTAGCCGGCTTCTCCTGCTGCCTGGTATAAACAACGTCGGCCGAACCAACTGACGGGAAATGATCCAAGGAACTAAGAGGAAACCGAGTTTCGTATGCCATAAGCACTATTTAAATGTTCTTAATAAATATTCAAGATATTAACGAAGCAGAAAGTTCGATGGTTTGTCTTATGTCGGAAACAGGAAAAAAACTCTAACGGTGAGCTCAGGCGTCACAAAATTAAAACAGCTTTATCTGATTGGAATTTCTAGCCAACTTGCTAAAGAAATATGAACATGAACTGAAAATTTTAGGTCCCTTCCAGATGTTTTTATTTTTTATAACACCACGTTTCTTCTTTAAAAACATAAATTAAGTTAATTAACTAAAATCAGAAATTATATATTCTAATAAAACTAGAAAACGGTGAGCTCTGGAAACATGAAATTTGCATAGACTTTTGTGTCTTTAATTTCTAGATTAATGTATTTATTTTATGGTCGCAACGTAACTTTAATCGTGAGTTATAGATTTTTGAAAAATCTCTTTACCTCCCCAGAATAAGAAAATAAAAAAAACGATAAAGGAAAAATTGTAATAAATATAAAAGTTAAAAGTGTACTAGAAAAATAGTGTAGAAAACCAGGCAAAGCCGGGTAGTAAATGTAGTATATTATGAAATTACGAAACTTAAAGAATACTTTAATTATGTTTAAATCAGTTCAACACAGCCAACGCATTTTAAATAAAAAAAATAATAATAACAGCGTTTTCAAGTAGCTTCCAAGGGAACGATAATAATTTGAATTGGTTACCATAATAAAACAAGAGGATCCATATCATACTTTAAGTTACGCAAATTACCTCAAAAAGGGATCAATCTTGGCCCCTTTTCCCCCAGGCGGCCGTTTCATACTTCAGAATAAACTTCAATAGGGATCTAATAAATATAAGATCGCGGGTAAGGAATATTTTTACGGGAGAGAAGCATATTTTCTGAGGAATGGATAAAGAGTAGGTAAGTGCAAAAAGATTCCAAACATAAATCAGTACCTAAGCCTGGAGACCTATTCCGGTTCTTTTTAAGGATAAGACATTATCCTTATCCTTATGGTTAAAGACTTTTTTTGCTTAGCTGCGGTTCCGGTTCTCTGGGATGACAGTTGTCGTTTAGGGAATGACTTAGGGAATCGATATCGATATTTGTATATCTTTAAGAAAAGAAAATCAATATTATCGTATAGAATTGACTTTATATATTATTAGCAAGTTATTTTTTATTAAATTAAATTAACCGAATTAACGAAATTGCGATTTTTGTAAAGTACATAGGTATGCCAACAGATAAAAGCTATTAAAATTCTAAAAATTATAATAAACTACAGGTGTAGGGTAAGTAAAAGTGTGACGCACCTATAGTGTTTAATAATACTTAATAATTAAACCTCAAACTCGGCACCGGCGTTAAAGAAAATGTCTTTAACCCTAATAATAAGGACAATGTTTTAAAATAATAATAATAAATTAATTATTTATATAATGCCGTCTTCGTGGAAAAATCACCTCAAGGGCGCTTTATCCTTAAAAAGAATCGGAATCGGGCCCTGGAAAAGAAAACATTTAATAACCATTCCGAATCTAAACGTTACTTTAAATGGCTTTAGCCATGTTTGTGACCAGATCTGAATAGCCAGGTACTTTCCCCACCTTCTTCCCCTTCCCAAAAACCAAAATAAACGGTTTTAACAGTATTTTTTTCATATTGAATAACAAGTAACAAACAATTGCGTCCTGTCTTGTTTGTTGACAGTTAAATAAATAGCTAAACGCACAATACCTCATGATGGAAACAGGTTCGTGAGAAAATGAGTCCAGTCATGTCAACAGTCAGCAGAACAGAAGAGCATGCTTGACACAATATTTGAATGTCTGTGAAGGGTACAAGACAGAATTTTTACGGCGTTCCATCCTCTCTGCCTACCTTGCCTGCGGGTGGTGTCGTGATGGCTAGTTACACAGCCATAGTTCACGATGGAACTGAACGTTGTGACTTAAAAAATAATGCGTTCACCATGAAATCAGTTTGAGAGTTATCGCAGCTTCACACAAACATAGATTATAGATAAAATTAAGGCAGTTTGATATTTTACAAAGAACAAAAAATGATGTTTTCTATAAGAAAGATCTTAGGGAGAGGTCTTAAATTTACAGATCACGAGAATGTCAATCATATTTCTGCAGGAAGTTGGTAGTAAATAAATTAAATCACATAACAAAGAGGGTAAATAAACGGTTGATGGAATCAGGACCGGAAATAACAGCAGCCATATTATAATTTACACAAAGCTGTAGAAAAATTTTGTTCTTGAAAGTTTAATTTCGCCAAGTCGTGTCTGCAATGGCAACTGAAATTATCCCCGAAGGAACAGACCCACACATTGCCCTGAAATGCAACTCCATACTCTAGCCGCAAAGTCCTTGGGCCTTGAAAAGAGAAATCGACAGGGTAATTTCAAGTGATTATTTTTACCGTCAGTGAGTAGCAGTCGATGCAACAACAGCTGTTATGGAAACGTTTTGCTATGCCGACATAAAGGATAGCTTGTAAACAAAGGCGATTGTCGGTGCATTTGTGTGTATGCGAAGAAAAGAGATATAGCGTGCGTGAGGGTCGAAAGCAACATATAAAAAAAATACGCATAATTTTTTTGTGTCGTATAAGTAATATATAAAAAAGTATCTTGTGTTCGGGATATCTCCATTCTCAAAAGTTCCAGCTGCTCCGTATACATACAAAAATAGACTACGCAAATAAGTAGGTTATGTACTAAATTGCCTCGAGTTAGTGGGAATATGGTTTACCCGATCTAGGGAATGTTTTAAGGTGGGATGGGATAGGGGAGAGGGAGGAGCTGGGGCAGAGGAAGGTTGACGACTAATATGTGGTTATTTAGATCTAGTTACAGAACTTAGCTAAAGTTATGTTAAGCAGCATTTTTATTCCGAATGGTGGTCCATCCTAGAAAGAGGTGAAAATTTACTATATTTTAATGGGGTATTTTCACAAACTACGGATACCGTAAAAAAATTGTGGAGGATTTCAAGTTTTTTCATTCGTACTAAAAATAATGTCTGTTAACTACAGGTCCAAAATGTTTTATTTCCTTTTCTTTTACACAGTTCCTACTTATTTTACGATTGGTGCAAGTATTTTACTTTTATTATTGTGACAGTTGTTTCGGCGTTCAATGTCACTTTCAAACTGTCTTAAACGCCGAAAAAGCTGTTACAATAATAAAAAAAAAAACTAAAATACTTCCCAAACTTAATAATAACATTACTAAATTTGACTTACATAAAATTTAAAAAAATAAATAAATGGAGTTCCGCGAATTAGCAACCAAGACCAATTATTAATCACTAGCTGAAGTAGGTACCTGGCGTTGCCCGGGGTTACCCGTAGTCCTTTTTCGATAATAAAAAATAAAATAAAAAAACAACGAAATACCTTATTGCCGATATCTAATAACTAAGAAGGGATATTTGAAATAAAATGGTGGTGCAATATTCTTTATGTTCTATCAGCACTTGCCCCGTGGTGTAAGGTATCCCGACCCAATCGCCAAGGGAGATGTTTACACCCATGAGAATTGAAAAATCACTATGGAGATAAGTCCCCACTACACCAACCATGAAACCAACCACCCACCATAAGTAAGGAACAATTACCGCCCAAAAAACCCTCCAGTCAATCAAATGTTCCCAAACTTTATGAATTTTATTGAGAAGAATCATTGAATCCAAATAAAGAGGTATTATTTAGTACTCTCAATCTACCCCTCAAACTATTTATTTCAATCGTATTTGGAAAAGAAATTAAAACAAAGGTAACATCAACGCTAGAAGAACTTAAAATAATTACTAATCTATTTATTGTAACAAAGATAACACTAAATACCACAATAGATCCAGTTAAACACTGGGAGCCACGTCTGGGCTGGAGCTCCCAAATACTTGATAAATTGCTTGATTCTGAGCAAATGATTCGTTCTGGGCGGTTCGTCTGACTGACAATCCATTGTTAACAGACCGATTGCTATCTCTAATGCACAGACACAAAGTATGTATGCTGAGTCTGTTGTACAGATATTTCAATGGAGCCTGCTCGTTGATCGTTGATCCCCCTCGAGCCGGTGCAAGTGCATGAAATTCGACGGACAAGAGCGGAACACCCGTTCACAGTTGATGTTGGCTTCATAAGAACGGGTCGTTTCACCGACTCGTTTTTGTGTAAATTAGCTCGTATGTGGAACCAGCTACTGGCATCTGTCTTTCCTCCTACACTTAATCCAGGCCTCTTCAAGGCCCGCATTAAAAATCCATTCCTACAACCCCCTCCTTAACCCGCCTCACAACATTGCCCAACCTTGTATGTGCTCCATACACGCGTAAGGGACGCTCTTGTGAGGTGTCTCATAGAAAAATTTAAAAAATTTAGACACTATTCCCCGATTCGGAAGTTCGACTCCTTCCGATGTCATAATATTACATACATTGCAAGATCTGAGTGTTGCCTTTTTATTATTAAGTGTGATGGACCTGTGTCATAAGGAGAATTAATAAATTTAGGAACTAAAAGTTTAACATGTTTTATCAAAATAAATAAAATCAGTGCTCTCAGATTCTTGTAATATTTATTTGGGGGCGCACGGAAAGAAATAAAACACTGGCTAGGAGAGGATACGACTGACTGACAACGGGAGCCATAGCGACAAATATGAATCTGAGTAAAATCTTAGGTCGAGATCTCCCCCTAGGGTTCGGTGCAAGTAAATAATAAATAATAATACCCACCAGTGGCATTAAATACACCCGTGGAAATCTAGCTTCAAATAACACATACTTATTTATTTTTTTAAAGCACATTTTTACGCAATTACTAATCCAAAATAAGGTGCATAACATTGAAAATGGAACGTACTTACTTAGTTAGATATCATATCAAGCAACGAATGACAAATAACTTCGGAAAATAAAACATTGTCAAGGTCAACTAAAATAAACAACATTATTTAAAAACAATTAAAAACGTAAAAAAATATGTTTGCTAACAGGGCACCTCTTCGAACCAGTTATGTGAAGAACATAAAATGTACGTATTTATAATGAATAATTTATTTTTATTTTTAATTAACGAAAACAAAGTGATTTCATATAATTTTAGAATGTGCCTATATAATGTAATACTACGAGGTTAATTTAAGTTTATTATTATCATCATTTTACAATTAATAAAAAAATCAAATATTTTCTCTTAAATTCTTCATGCTTTCAATCGACAAGTTCATCAATATGTACAATGCGTTGAGCTCGAGTTATAAGACGGAAGTGTAGTTTCATTATTAGGTATTTATCGTATCTTTCATGATATTCAGTATCTGCCTTTAATCAGTCATGTCATGACTCATGACTAACGTCTTTTTCAGATCATAGAAAAATTAAACAAAGACCTCGCGTAACACGATCCATGCAACATGGAAAATAATTAAGCTTGTTACATTCAGATACGACGTGATTTGAGTGTTGAGGAAAAAAAACAAGGCAAGGAAAATAAAAGACGCCGAAAATAAAAGAGGCCAGGGAGGGGACAGAGATAATCCAAGAGTTGGTTGGGGAACATAGGGGGAGGAGAGTTCAATTAGGACGGAAACCTTTCTGTACCAGGCCTGCGGCAATGGGAAGGGAATTCCAGTCTACTTGAACAGGTATGATGGTATAAAAAGGGAATAAGAGTAATCTACTCCAAATAATGCAAAGTTCTCATCGACAGAGGCATCAGAAAGAAACCGTATCAATAGACATTATATTGCCATTTTTTTGTGTAGAAACAATTGTAACGAAATGCATGGGTCATGTTCTTCAAACATTGTCCCCAAATACAGAAAGTCATAGTCCCGCTGGCTCCGGGTTGGTTGGTTTTAAAAAAATACGATAAAATATAGTTGAGAATAGTAAAAGTGTGGTAAAGCCAAAAATCATCTCTTCAAATAATCATATCCATAACCTAATTTATATAGCAAGGGCTAGATGATTAGTACCTACCTCAGCCTAACTAACTAACTAATCATCACGCCGTTTCTCCGCATGGGTAGGCAGGGAGGACGGACCGTCAAACAACTCGATCTTGGCAAACACTTCTTGCTTCATTCACATTAATACATTGTCTCATACATTCTCTTCTGTTATTCTGATTTCTGACATGGCCACACTCAAGTAATTGATTAACTTGATCGTTCCATGCCTTCCTCGAGCGTCCTCGGCTTCTTCAGTCACTTACAGAATATTATATTATTTCAAAAATGCTACACAAAAAGTATGAAACTTTTCACAATCCGCAACATTGTAAATAACTAAACTGTGCGCCCTAAAGTTTAAGTTTTCGTATTCAATACTATGAAACAATACATGTAAATGTAAATAATGATTGACAATTTCATTTAAATCTACGTAGAATTTTGAAAGTAATTTTAGTAAATTTGTTCTACAGTCCTAAATTCGAACAAAAAATAAATACCAACTTTTATTTTGCCATTAATCATCTATACAAATTATCCAATTATTATTATTAGAAGAAAAACAATAACTTGAACGTATTTTAGCAGCTTGTTACAATACAGAATAAAATGTACGGTTTCTTAAAACTTTTATGCATGCAAAATCGGATAAGCAATAAAGATGTTAGTAAAAAGCCAATCGACAATTACGAAAAAAAGGGCTAAATAAAATGCCGGATAATTCTTTAACCAATAAAAAAGCCGGTATATAAAATAATAATTGCCTGGATCGTACAATAAACCCATTGCAGCTTGCAATAACGAATACGCCAGCATGGTCATCTTGGTGTTTATTTATCGGTTTAATACCCAATAAAAGGCCATCGCATGATGCGGAATTATCAAACTACGGACACAGCTGTCGCGGAGTACCTCCAACCTATAAAATAATATAGTAAGAAGTACCTAATATCGCGGAATTGTAAGGTACGTACTCCATCGGTAGTGACGTGGAGTTCATAAAGGCTGAAAAGCTGTGCGTAACCCAAGAAAAATTAACTGTGTGGACGCCAGGAGTCCTCGAGCTTGCAAGGCTTGGACTTAAGGAAGGATTGAGTTCGGTCAAGAATATCTTGAAGCGGATGGGTTATTGTTACTTGTTAGATTAAAAACACTAATTGTTTAACACAGATATTATATTTGTGACGAATAATACAATGGTTTAGCAAGGCTTTAATATCTCTTCATTAAGTTATTGAAGGCTGTTGTTTAGTGAGAATTTGGTGATAAAAGAAGAACGAATTAAGCAGTTGATGTTATTTATAACATTGACATTTGAAAAGCGTAGAAAGGTACAATGAATTGCATTATTTGAGATAAATGATTTTCTATCATTTGGTTGTGTTCACACTGAGTAATTTCTAATATAAAGGAGCAATCACATTCTGAATTAAGCCACAAATGATGAATGATGAAATAATGACATTAAAATATGAAAATACTAATAATCGAATAAAATGATCTTACTATTGAAACCGAACAAAAGGTTGAAACAAGACATTATTAATATTTTTAGAAAGCGACAATTTTTTGATACAAATGTATTTTTTCATGAATTTGGAAAGGAACTTGTACGCTCATTTATTTAGTTAAGATGCGAAATCAGCGAAAGATGATAATAATAATGTCATTTTTAAATATTCAATGCACAATTCATACACGAACTTTAAAAACTACATACAGCCCACCTATGGCCATAGAGAAGTGCATGCCACTACCTATCGGATATAGATAATGTAATATAATAAGAAGTAATACTACAACAGCGCCCTTGAGGTGATTTTTCACAAAAACTGCGCTATACAAATCATCCAACTATTGTTATTATTATTATTACGACAGTCTGTAGTACGTACGCCATAGTTACGATGATAAGTACTAATGTAGCAGTTC